>JAQQPU010000048.1:130114-165493 GCA_029168905.1 Artemia sp. Kazakhstan ARC1039 | reverse complement strand
CCCGCCCCGCCCTCTGGCGCTCCCCCTGCTCCCCCCCCCCCCCCCCCCCGCCCGCGGCGCCGCCCCCCCCCCAAACCGGGGTACCCCCCCCCCCTGGATACGGCCTTGGTATCTAGTGATATACAAATGGAAGTAAATAGAGAGATTCACACCGTTTCGGATTTGAAAGAGGAAATTCGAGAAAGTGGGGTACCTGGAATTTACAGATATTTACCGATAAAATCTGAAAATACTAGAAAGTTAACATATGAAGTTATCTCCATGTTTGAAGGTATATACAGGTGCGACCGTTTATTTTGTCCTATGATAGACCACAAGTCACATAGCAATAATAAATCGATAGCTATTATCGGATCAGGAATTAAAAGCACAATCCCCTCGGGTCGGTGCTAAAAATATAACTACAAATATTATTTCTTTAGAAACAAAAAAAAACTTGTGGCACTGAAAAGAAATTAAGGATCAGTCAAGAAACAATAAATTAAAACTGTAGTAGTATCATATCTTCTGTTTATGTTTTACAATTTTACAAATATGATTATTTGTTCTTTATATTGTTAAATGTAATACGTCACACGCTATTATTTTTTATTGTTACTATTTTTTTTAGCATATATAAAAAATAGCTAGATTTCTCCGAACTCTAAAGGTTCGGCCCTGTTAAGCTACTACCCTCTAATTTTTTTCTTCTTTTCACTATTTAAATAGTCAACTTCTTCTTCTGAAGCCTCAGGTGTTTATCTAGAAATAACATTTCAAAATACCCAAAATGGACGTGAAAAGGTGGGCGCTTTATTTAAAACTTTTGTTTGCCCCTCTTGTTAATCACTTCAACCCTGTTTACTAGGCAAGCCTCCCTAACTCTCGAAGAGGGAATATAGTACCTAACAAATTTCAAAAACGTATTTCTGGTCATAAAATAATAAACAGTGGCCTTATAACAACAAGACTGGTGAGGCTAATCAATCAGATACAAGGGCCCTGAACAGGGACGAATAGACATATACTCCACATACACCCATGAAGCATTATTTCGACTACAATTCCTTTGATAGAAACTTCGAAGGGCAAGTCCTGGTATACGTTAAACTAAAAGAAACATGTTTTTTCTTCCGAAAGTAAGGAGCAACATTAAAACTTAAAACTAACAGGAATTATTCCGTATATGAGGGACATTGCCCCCTCCTTAATACCTCGTTCTATACGCTTAAGTTTTTAAGAACTTAAAAAAGTTTCTTATTCTAATTAAACGGCCCTTGAGTCTCAGGAGTCGTTCTTAAAGAATTGGGACAAAAAGTCAAACTTTAGCGTAAGGATCAAGGTATTGAGAAGGGGACGACCCCCTCATATAGCCTACAGGATAATTTCTGTTCGTTTAAGTTTTAATTTTTATCCTTACTTTCAGTTGAAATAACTTGTTGTTTTTTTTTTATTTAATTTCTGATCGTTTTTCAAATAATTCCGGGAATCCGGTTCTCCGCCATAAAATTCCCTCCCTCCGCGGGAAATTCCTCAAAGTGAAGTTCTTCTTACGTAAATATCCCCCCACATCTCTGAAAATTCCTTCTGAACAATTCCATTCTCGCTGAAAATTCCCTTGGGAAAATTTCTTGCGGACGGTTTCGCTCGATAAATTTTCCTTAGTATACTTTCATTTGAAAAACTTTACTTTCAGATCGTTTTCAAAATAATGCCGAAATTCTACCCCTCGGTGAAATATTTTTCCAAAAATCTCCCCACTCCCAGCGGAAAGTTGCTCCCGCAAAAAATTCCCCTAAAGAGAATTTTTCCCATGGAAAAATTTTTCGCGTCGGGTCGCTCCTTACTTAGAGTTCGTTACCACGAACTGTTTGAAAACTCGAGCTGGCTTTGATAATGCACACTATGATATTACTACTAGCTATTATTTGGCAGTTCCAATTTTATTAAACCATACAACATGCAATTCAAATTCTTCAATACTAATTACAATGGGGTAAATTCTGTGTTCGACGTAGGGAAATGCGACTGTACTAGCTCTTCGACATAAAAATGGAGCACTCCTAATAGTTGGAACTAAAAGCGGAAAATAGTTGCGCAAGAGGAAGCAAAAACTAGCCCTAAAATCACGATAAACGTAGTTCACTATCATTGGTTATTTTGCACTATCAATATCTTATCTAGGATTCAAGTTCATGACAAATCCACAGATAGGACCTTGACAATCATTAACTACTTCAACTCCTAGCATTAGAGAGGGTGTCAAAGGTTACATGACTTGAGCATGCAAAATTGCACTCTCTTCTTTTTTTTATAGAGTAGATTGCAGATGAGCGGCTAAAAAAGAGAGAGAGAGGCCTAAAGCTAACCTGAAAAATCGTACTGATTTCTGAATACTAATTATTGACCAGATTTTTCAATTTATCTCTTTCTTATAATGCTTTTTATTTTACTCAACAATTGCCTTCCAAAATATTTGAACTGAAAAAGCTCCTTTTAGTTTTTGGTTGCCTTACAAAACATTGGCACTCAAGGTGAATTCTCGAAGCATTGTGAAAAAAAAAAAAACAATTCACTTATCACATTGCTCCTTTGTTAAAACATCTCTTTTTGAGGCGGTGAACAGCTTTAACATTAAAACTTTAGCGTAAAGAGTGTGAGGTTGACAGAGGTGGCAATCTCTCTCTTATGTATGATAATTTATGTTTGTTTGAATTTGACGTAGCTCTTTACTTTCTTTTGGCAAAAAACTTTTTATACTTAATATTGTCGTTTTAACATAATATGCAGGGTTATTCTAAATATAACGGGGACTGTCACTTGCCTCGGCCCTCCCTCCGTTTTTATTGCTAAAGTTGATTTTGTGTGGGACAATGCTTAGAAAATACGAAGATTTCATTCAGGTCCATTTACTTTATACAATAAAATAAGATTCTCCCTAAATATGAGGGAGGCTACCCCCCACAAGCCCCAAACAAAAGGAAGTATTTCAGTGAAGTTATAATTTGAAGGATCACAAATCCCGCAAAGATATAAAAAGGCGAACTAGTCTTTTCAACTCCTTACATACACTTTTAGAGTCACTGGCATAGCAATAGGGGACATCAAGGGCCCACAACCCATCCGTCGTAAAAAAATGTACAATAAGATACTATCAAAAATACCTGCATACAGGAGGAATAGGGAATTTTCCCATATCTAGTACGCAAAATACCTCTGGAGCATCTTGACAATGATGACCTAAAACCGTATAATTGGTTTTCCAATACCCTCCCAAGGAAACAAAATCCAACACTCCATCAAATATCGTCTGTATATGCATAGGTACACGCAAATCTGACAGTTGAGGGGGTGCGTTGAAAACACGGCGAATGCATTTTTGAGCCATCTTGAAATACCTCTTTTAAAGATCTTTTCCTTAGTTAGACCATTCGAAATAGGCTCAGCCCCCTCCCCAACTAAAAAATTATGGCTATGATTCTGGTAATAGCGCTCTCTTAAAAACGCTCATAAAATTTGTCTTTTAAAGGCCTATGTTGGAAACAAATTCAGACAGAGACCAGTTGCCTTTCTAAGCAGGTAGTTTTCATCCCCGCTGGAAAATCGATTTGTAGAGTGGATAATGTTGAATGGGGGGAGACAACCGAAGCATATTCGAGTGAAGTAAAGCCTCTTGTTTATACTTACAGAGCAAAATACGTAGAGACTCCGCAGGAAATTAAGATGAATGACGTAGCCTTATAAAAGATGAGATGGAATTGGAAAATAAACTGATTTAAACAAAAATCTAACCTTTAAACAAGAATCACTAAGTTCAGCAGGATAGGAGGACCAATGACAAAGATCCCAAAAGAGAATGAAATCTCTTGAAAATGGTACAGCCAGGTTTCACCCAGAGATATGCTTGGTCTATACCCCTTTCCCTTCCCCAAAGAAAACTAAAATAAAGTGTCAAGGCATTATACGTTTCTAGATTTAAAAATTTTCTTATTTAACCGAAGTTAGTTCTGAGACCATAGTGGCTAGACATGATAATCAGACAAATATAAAAGGAGCAGCAAACCCGGACACAGTTCAGCCATATCAAATCAGCCAAAAAAACGGGAAATGGCAGGGGAACACTTAACTAATTTAGCCTCAGTCATGGTTCTAAATTGATCAAAACTAATTCAGGTTAAATTACCTGATTTAGTTTATAAAAAAAATGAATTAATTTATCAACTGAATTAAATGTTTCGTTCATAAATAAAGAAGAGAAAAAAATATGCCAGTGAACAAAACAGGAAAATTGCAGACATTTTGACAAAGACGTCTACTGAGCAAGTTCAGTAGAAGATGAGCCAAAGCCGAATACCAGATTAGCTTCCATCAAAAGCCACCGAGAGAATTCATTTGCAACTGAATACATTTTCTAGGTTTTATTAGATTCAGATCTAATTTTGTCTTTCGCGTGAAAGGGCGGCTCTTTCGACTTTCAATTTTCTTAGTTGCTTACTTTTAGGCTTCGGCTTTTTAATTTTTCGATTTTTATTGACACCTCGTCGCCTGAAAGCGGTTTTGCCGAAAATAAAAATTTTTGGCGAAACTGAGTTACAAACGCCATCTTGTGTAAAAAAAATCTCCTTTCGAATGGTTTAATTGACATTGCTGTAAGACGTCTCTAACTGCCTGTATTTTGCAGTTCTCCTTTGCCGAATCGCATATTTTTCGATTTCTTTAAAGCGGTTTTGCCGAATCGCATACGGGATTATAGCATGGTCCGTTTTGCCGAAAGTTGCTGATTTGCTGAACGCGACCTTGGAGAAGAAGAAGACGATCTTTCTTATCTTGATGAACAAGATATAATTATGAGGCCCAAGAGATTGAAAATGTCGATTTCCCCAGATATTTTTGAAACAGACAGGTAAGAATTAGATATTTTGAGACAGAAGTATGTATAGCAGCATTAATTGGAGTTTGCTTCCACAGTTCTAAAGGAGGTGCTAATGAAGGTTCATGGGCAGAAAACAGTCTAGAACACTAATCTGTTTCCTACTTGGGGAGCTAGTCCTGATTCAGCTGGCAAACATCTTCCTGAATGGGATGTTCATGTCAATATTGCATTCATGTGTCTTCCTAACTCTAATGAACACCCCAGATAGGCACTGTGATCCTAAATGTATTAAACCTTGGCAGGGGTAAATGACTTCTTTTTTATACTGGTTTACCACAGGAAACTGTTATTGCAAGTGGCTCCCTAAAAATAAGATTGAATAGAAAATAGAACTTATTGTTTTTTCATGCTTTCAGTTAAAGAAAACTTTGGGGAGCCACTTGCAATAACAATTTCCTGTGGTAAACCAGTATAAAAAAGAAGTCACAAACCCCTATCATGGTTTAATGCATTTTGGATCACAGTGCCTATCTGGGGTGTTCATCAGAGTTAGGAAGACACATGAATGCAATATTGACATGAACATCCCATTTAGGAAGATGTTTGCCAGCTGAATCAGGACTAGCTCCCCAAGTAGGAAACACATTAGTGTTCTAGACTGGCAGAAAAAGCTGGGTCAAAGATTTCAGTCAAGGAAACAGATGAGGTGGTTGCTCTTTGACCTGTCTGTGTGTAGGCTAATGAAAGGGTACGGAACTAGTTTGTGTCACTAAAATCATTCTTAGAAAATGTTCCAGTAACATGGGTGAACATAAAGCTTTCTTTTTTAGCCCCGAAGATTTGTCTTCAGATGAAGATTCTGACCCGACGTATTTCCCGCAAGTGGAAAGTGATCCAAAATCTCCACCCAGTAAGGGATGTTCATCAGAAGTCGAAAGTACTGCACTCTGCGAAGATGCTGGCCAGTCCAGCTCTCCTACTACTCGGACAAGTAATAGAACAGAAAGTGAACCAGAGGCTACCAGAGAAATCAGTGAAACAGCTTCTGCTAGCATGTCTCCAACCACAGAAGGAAATGATGGTACAGAAACGAGAAATAATGCATCCAAAAAAGTCAGAAAGAGGTTAAATAACAAGGAAAAGTGGGTGAAAAATCAGATAAAGAATGCAGTAAACTCTGGAAATGTTTATCTGAACCCTGTTACCAAAAAAGTACACGGAAAGGAGAAGGAAGTGAAACCCTTTGCCCTCATTCGTGTCCTTTCAGATGTTTTGACCATTTCTCGGAGACTGATCGTCAAATTGTGTTTAAAAACTTTTGGGCATTGTCAAAAGATTCCAAAAGGATGTACTATTTGAAAACAACAAAACCTTTACCTAAAAAAAGGAACAAAAAAAGAGAGACTTGGCGGAAGCATACATTCCACTATTACCTGTCAGTTCATAAGAAAACTGTGGAGGTCTGCAAAGGATTTTATTTTGCTACCCTAGACATCGATGATAAGCGGATACATTATGCCCATAAGTTATCAAGTGGTGGAGTACCTCCTGTTAGTGTACCACAGAATCCTGTGAATAGAAGTAAAGAAGAGGATCTCGCATACATAAGAAAGCACATTGAAAGCTTCCCAACAATTGAATCTCATTACTGTCGTGCCAAAACCAACAGAAAGTTCCTCGACCCTTCACTCAATATAAGCAAAATGCATTCATTGTATGAAAGTAAGTGTGCGGAAGATGGTAAGTTGCCTCTCAAGGAACACATGTAGGCCTACAGAAAAGTTTTCAATTGTGAATTTAATCTTGCATTTCATGTTCCTAAAACTGACAGATGCGATGTTTGTGAAGAAAAAAAGGTGGCTGAACAAAATGGTACTGAATTATCTGAGGAGGTCAAAACCTCTCAAGCAAAACATGTGAAAGGAAAACTAGAAAGCAAAGAAGAAAGAGATAAGGACAGGGCTTCGGATGACCCCGTATTGTGTTTTGATATGGAAAACGTTTTTTCTTTGCCAAAGGGGGATGTTTCATCCTTTTTTTTACAAAATGAAGATCACTTGCTTTAACTTAACTGCTATTCTTACCTTTCGCAGACAGACAGGAGAGCTAATCAAGAAAGTTTATTGTTGTTTGTGGTCAGAATGTCTTGCTGGTAGAAGTGGAAATGATATTGCCAGTGGTCTTCGTGATATCCATGATAAGGTTTTTACTACCTATCCTGACATCAGAAAGTTGGTTACATGGTCAGATTCATGTGTGCCTCAAAATCGTAATCAAATAATGAGCTACATGATGCAAGACATCCTGAAGAAGTATTCACACGTCCAGAGTATAACGATGAAGTATTCTGAGCCTGGCCACTCCACGATTCAGGAGGTCGATGCTGTTCACAGCGTCATTGAGAGGTCTTTGAAGCACAAGGAAGTCTTTTCGCTACTAGACTTGACAAAAAAGCTTTTGATTGTTCGGCCCCGTGACCCGTTTGTCATTATTCAAATGACCAAACAGAAGTTTTTTGATTACGCCAAAACGTCCAAATGCTATAAGTATAGCTTAGTGCCATTTTCAAAGGTGAAGTTACTACAGTTTAAGCAAGGACTATGCAAAAGGGTGTTCTACAAAACTTCGTTTGCGGATACTACTCCTTCTGTAGCGCTGATTGCACCAGAGGCTAGCCCAAGGAGGCCATTGCCCAATGTGTCAGCAGTGAATGTTGTGGAAAGGTTGCTGCCTCCTGTACCTTCTAGTACAGTAGTTGAGTTGCCAACAGCAAAAATAAAAGACGTAGAATCGCTTTACCGTTTCATGCCAGCAGTAGATGTGGCATATGTGAAAAGTCTTATTAGAAGTTGTAACAGAGCTGAGGTACCTAGTACTTCAGCTGAAATCACAGCGTGTCCCGAAGCAACCTCTGCCGTTAATGCTCCGAAGGTTAAAACCAGAAATTCCAAGAAGCTTGTTGCTAAGTGAGACCTCCCACTGATCTTCTGTTACATTTTATTGTAAAACTCCCAGTTAATTGTCGAAATTAAAATTTGTCTATCAGATGAAATATGTTTTGCCGAAAGTCGCATTTCTAATTCATGCTGAGCCGATTCCGTTTTGCCATATCTTACCTATGTTCCGAAATTTTCAGGCGGTTTTGCCGAAACTGATATTCATTCCGTTTTATCTCAGGAAAGGCTCACCTTAGGCCAATAAAAATAAGCACAACGATATAAGCAATTTTTCTTCTTAATTTTGAAACAAAAATCAACGCTCTAGCTATTGCCGATTCTGAGATACAAATGTCAAAATTTTCAAACTCGTTTTTCTCCCGTTTTTGGAAAAACAGATTCGGCAAAACCGCTTTCAGGCGACGACCTGTTTAGTTTCTTTTTATTCAGGTTAGTCTTATCTTTATATTTGGTTCCCACAATTTTGTGCTTCTCAAGTTTTCTAAACCTTTCCGTTTTCTTATTTTGTTCACTGGCTGAAAATCTCGCCATTTGGTTTGTTTATTAACCGAGAGTCCTTTTGAGTTCGGCCAAAGCGCAATATTCGATCATGTACGTCATACAGGGGAGTGAAAATGGGGCTAAAACCGTCATAGGGCTGGAAAACAAATAAATATGTAAAAAATAGAATAATTTGACTTGGAAATAGTGCAAGTGCAGGGTTTTCTGAAATTTAGACCCACCTTTTAAGAAGATTCTTAACTCTTCTCCCAGCCCAAGGATAAATTGAAATAGTGTCTTTGAATCATATATGCTGAATAAGACTGTCAAGAGATATGCGTTTGGCAAGTATTATGGTGACAGTAAAAACAGGATAAAACTGAGCAACGAAAGCTTAGAGAGACACGATTCATAAAAATCACTACCCCCGAATTTCATTCAATAAGAAATCCCGTTTATCGGAAACCCGTTTATATGAGCATTAATACATCAAAGGTGCAAAACTAAATGTCAAGCACGGCCAGCTTAGAAGGTAAAGCATTAGACTCCCAATATCGGGGTCATGGTTATGACAACGGCGTTAGTCTTCGTTTTTTAGAATACAACTTTGAGAAAAATGCTAAGTGGGTAATTTACGCCTTCAGATCGACGAAAAATTCGTTAAAGGGGGGAGGGGGAGGGGGATGGGGATCTCTCAGTAAACGAATAATTTCAAAGCTATTGGCTTGGTAAGCCTACCCTTTTCTGTCTCATGGCAGGGGAATGATTTGAAAATTACAGGGAAAGTTTTTGTTCGGGAGGGGGGGGGGGGGTTAAGGTGTCTTAAAATTTTGTCTTTGGAAGGGGGATAAAGAATATACTACAATTTTTTTTATGTCTGCCGTTCGAGAGACTATTTATCTGCTTAACACCGTGAATAGCGTGGTAGTCTTGCAATTGAAATTATTTAAATCTCCGAAAGATTAATCTCAGATACATTTAAGCTTTATTAGGTAATTTCCCAGGGGGGGGGGGGGGCCAAAAAACCAAAAGAGGGTTTTTTCGTTTCCCACTCTTTCTCTTTTTGGGGGGGGGGGGAGGGTTCTTTTGAAATAATCTCACGGGGAAAAGTATCTCCGATATCTCCTAATTATGGTCTGATCAGCTACCCAAATGGGGTTTAGGAGATTTCCCCCCGAAGAAAATCCCCCCCGCAGGAGATCCCCCGGAAATTTCCCCCTTAGGAGATTTCTCCGTCCAAATGCTAGCTGCTCTTGCATTCGCGCCCATTTCGGAAGTACATTCTGCATTCACAGCTGTCGTAGCAAAACTTACTGACAATGTGTTTGGGCCGATCATCACCTACTTTGAAGATAACTACATCGGTAGAATGCATGGAAGTAGGAGAGTACCTTGCAACTTTCCGCCCCATGTCTGGAATATGTTCGAGAGAGCGAAAGATGAACTCCCCAGGACAAACAACAATGTTGAGGGTTATCATAGAACATTGCAGTCTTCAGTTTCGGCTCATCACCCAAGCCTTTGGAAGTTCTTGGACATCTTCAAGCGCGAACAAGCACTTAACAGGGCGGTTGTGATTCAAGAAAATGCGGGACAATCCTGTAAACCAATTAAGAAAAAGTATGCGGATTTAAATGCCAGATTTCTACGACAGATGGGAAACTACGGGAATGTCGGGACGCTGGAGTACCTAAGGCTTATTGCAAGAAATATTAGTTTTAAAGTGTAGCGTTTAACCATGTATGTATTACCGTGTATAACCAACTATTTACTTGGCAATTAAAAAGTGTACTCCACTGGCTCTAACGCTCTTATATTTTAGGCCGCCGAGAAAGAGAAGAATTTTGCCACAATTTTCGAGCCATGGGCGACATTCGATGCAAATAAGTCTGAGGCAAGGGTAGTCCCTGGTGGCGATTATTTCCGAGAGGGGGGGATTCTCAGTGGGGGGAAATAACGGAGGGGACATCTCCTGGGGGGGGAGGGGAATCAGCGAGGGGGAAATATCCTACGGGGGTGGGGGAATTTCCGGGGGGGGATCTCCTACGGGGGAAATCCCCGGGGGGGGGGAATCACCAGAAACCAACTAAATGTTACATACCCTAAATGCAAACCCTAAGCTATGTTGTTGTCTCGAGAGAATTATTGTGTATCGTATGAAATAAAAATCCGTACAACTGGTAAATTACAATTGGCAAGAGTAGCTGTGTATCATCAAGAAAGTGATGGCGCCGCGAGTATTGCTATAAAAAAAAACACAGCTCTGGTCATTTCCAGATCTATCGACAGCTCCTACCATAACAAACACAAAATTTAAAGGTTACTTTCCTTACTCACGAGTGAGAAAAACAAACTTTTTTCGCCACGTTTAAATATCGCCACTTGCAAAAAAAAATACATTAAATACATTGAAAAACATTTGCAAAATAAATGAATCGGCATTAGAGTAATTTTTCAGGCCAGCTTTCTTAAGTGATTGGTAAACTAAATTAAGAAAAATGCACAGTTCATGTTGCTTCTATTTCTACCAACTGTAGGCATCATAATAAACCCTCGAATATTGCCCTCCGTCTAGGAAAAAATGGTTACATTTCATGCAAATCCTTTAAATAAAAACTAATAAATATAAGTCATATCATTTGCAATAGTAGACAGTTACAAAGATTTCGGAAAAAAGTGGACTTCATTAATGAGATGTTAAAATGACTTGTTAGAAAGAAATTTCCAAAAGTTTTGAAACTTTAACTTTTTTATAGCACTAAATTAATTCTAAAAAAGAAAGCAAATTGGATATATCCAAAAACACAAACATTTTCTCTTTCAAGAATTAAACATGGCCTAGCTATGTGTTAGTTTCAAAATAACGTTTAAAGTTCAAAACACAAACGGTATATTTATCTGTATTTTAGATTTTTCAAGTTATTAATATTCAAACAGAAATTTCATAGAGCTTGAAAAGATGCATTAAGAAAAGTGCTCGACTTGTTTCCGTGTCTATCCACAGCTATCATAACAAATATATTTCGACACACATACACAAGTCGTAAATCCCCAAGCCAGAAGGAATTCATCAAGGAATTGAAAGAGAAAACGAAAGTAGGAAGTATAAACAATTCAGATTCTGTTTGCCAAAGTACATTTCTTCAATTCAGAAACTTATAATACACAGCTTAAAGCCCCAACAATGTTCAATTTAGCATATAATATAATCCTACCCTCATCTACAGTGTTATTACAGTCTTGAAAAATGGACAGTAGCATCCTAAAATACACTTTCCCCCCAACCATCCCTTCCCCCTAAGATCATGCACTATAGTGACCTACAACTGTTCCTTTTTGTACCCCCCCCCTTAAAGGTCAAACCTGTATTTATCTATATTATGAATGATATAAATAATGTCTTGCTTTAGTCAAATTTACTTCTGGCAAAAAAAATGCTTTTTCTATAATTTTAGCGATTTATTCTCATCATCAAGAGGAAAATCTATAATTATAGAGAATTAAGGGCTTTAACGTTGAAGTTTCAAACAATTCAAAAATGTCAATAATCAAAACAGCTTAAATACTAATTATTTTGAATTGAGAATAAAACAATAAAATTAAAATTATTATTCAAACTTCTGACTTTTGCATCTTTTAAAATTGTCCCCTAACTCTGGAAACAAGTTTATAAATAAGCACGCACCTTTAGGATTTTTAGAGCCGAAAAACCAATACAAAATGCAAAGGGTGGCACCAAGGCAGCTAGAAACAGGGCTGAGAACCTGAGCCTCTAAACCCAAAAAGAAAGCGAAAAGCAGCTCAAATGCTGTCTAACCCAATGCTAGCAATAAACGCTAGACAACCGAGACTCAAATAAACAATCACATGTTTTACAATCTTCCCTCAATAATATCGGCTTTATATGAGAAAAGTAAAAATCAGTAAAAATAGAGTGCAGCTAGACAAGATGCAAATAATTTTATAGCATTAGGCACACCCCGAGCCTTTATTACCTGCTTTGAACAGTAATTCTTAAAAACAATGTAATCTTAGTGCCCTATTGGTTATAATAGAGTTTCGGTTATAATTGAGCCGGGTCGCTCCTTACTTACAGTTCGTTACCACGAACTATTTGATTACGCAGATGAGCAGATAGTCACTCTTTATTAATGATTAAATAAAAAAAACAAGTTTTTCCGACTGAAACAGCAATTACGAACAGAAATTATTATGTAAATTGGGGGGGTTGCCCCCTTATCAACACCTAGCTCTAAACGCTAAAGTTTAAATATTGTCCCAATTCTTTAAAACGACTCCTGAAACACAAGGATCGTTTAATTAGAACAATAAGTAACTTTTTTTAAAGTGCCGAAAAACTATAGGTTGAAGAGCGAGGTATTGAGGAGGGGCAACCCCCTCATATACGTAATAATTCCTGTATGCTTTAAGTTTTAATGTTGCTCCTTACTTTCAGTTGAAAAAACTTTGTTTTTTAATTTAATTTCTGATCCGTTTTTTTAAATAATGCTGGGAAATCCGGCTTTCCCTCCATGAAGAAATACTTTCCGCCATGGAAAAAATCCTCCCATGTACCCCCCCCCAACAACTCCCTCGCCAGAAAAATACCCCCTGAAAACGCCTATACTTCCCAATAACCAATACTATATGTAAACAATGGGCAAAGTTTATAACTTGCAGCCCTTCCCCCGGGGACCGTGGGGGGGGGGGGGGTTAAGTCATCCTCAAAGACATAGTTATTAGACTTTTCAACTATGCTGACAAAATAGAAATCTCAAAATTTTGATCAGGTGACCTTGGGAAATAATGAGCATGGGAGGGGGGCTAGCTGCCCTCCAATATTTATGGTCACTTAGGGCACAAGAACTTTTGATTTTCGATCAAATGAGCTTACTCCCAAATTCTTACGAACAGTGGTTCCATCTGATCACCCGTGGAGAAAAATAAATAAATAAACACGCATCCATGATCTTTCTTCTGCAAAAAATGCAAAATTCCGCATTTTTGTACATAGGAGCTTGAAACCTCTACAGTTGGGTTCTCTGGTATGCTGAATCCGATGGAGTGATTTTCATTCAGATCACTTGATGTTTGGGGGTTTCCCCCCTTTTTGGAAAATTGGGCAAATTTTCTCAGGCTCGTAACTTTTGATGGGTACTATTAAATTAGATGAATTTTACATATTTTGAATAAGAATCAAAATTCAATTCTTTCTATGTATCTACTGTTATCAAGAGTCTGTTTCTTAGAGTTTCGGTTAAGATTGAGCCGCATCGCTCCTTGCTGTTCGTTACTACGAACTGTTTGATAAGTAGAGCTTTCCCAGGGCAAGATAGAGCCACATGCAGAGGGGAAGGGGCTGTCTTTCGAGATGAACACAACTCTCCTGAAAATGTCATAATTTTACAACTATTCCACGCTCTATGACCCAACAATTACCATATATTTCCATATTGTTGTTGTTCAGACAAATTCCTTACTTCCTCAGAGATAAATTTAAGCGAATGCGTCTGATCCAAAAGTATGTTAATACACCAAAGTTTTAAAACTTCCCCGGGGAGGAGATAGTAAACACCAATTTTTACATCAGGTTTGAAAAAAGCAAAGTACGGGCGAAGCATATGAATAAACAGGAAATTATGTAGAAGATTACCCCTGTCTTAAGGTTTCCAATAAGGAACACATGCTTGAAATTTCCCTACCGCCCCCCCCCCCCTTGTACCTTCCTGGGTCGGACCAATCTTGATGAAGGGAGGTCCTCCCTATTTCACCAATATGAATGTATTCCTTGTGCACAAATTCTCTAGCTATTGATAGCTTTCACTTATCGACATATGAAAAAAAGCAAACTAAATAGATTTTAAATCCAATTCAACACGAGTTCAATTCCCTAAAACAGAAATGGAGCCTTGTTTATTTTGGCCTAAGTTCATTTTTTTTCAAATAACATATTAGTTCAACAAGCAAAAGACGCCCCGGGCTTGCTTACTGCCTATGGGTTGAGCTTCAATTCACAATCGATATTTTAATAATCGATTTTGAAAGGAGTATGCGATGTTTTCAGTTTAGTCAATTCTACTCGAAATGTTAAATACAGTTTACATTGAATTATTTTTCCTCAATTTAAAACACACAGAAAGGTAAACAATAAATAGAAGAACCACCCTCTGATAACTAAAGCATATATTTGCGTTTTGATAGTTCTGAAACAAAGCTAAAAACTTGGGCAAGACACCACACACTCGAGGCAAATTTGTTCTGTGTACAGGAATGTAATTAACTCATTAAAATATTCATTACAAGAAGCGTAAAACATATATCAATCAAAAAGTACCACCATAAAGTTAAGCATTAAACTTTCCCGATAAAAAAACAACAAGAAAATTTATGCTGTAAAATAAAATCCAAGAGAAAATTAGTTTTTTTTGAAAGCATATAATTTGAATAAAGAGAAACTTCAAATTGCAGTAAAACCTAGAATTTGGAAGATTATTTGCAGCACCATGCCAAAAAGCAGAAGTACGAGCAACTCGACTTCAAAAAAGGCCAGAAAGGACAATTCTTCAACAGCTATATTACACCATCCAAATGGCCAAAATTGGAACAGAAAAAAAAATCAAGAAATATAAGGTTAAGAATGCTCAGAATAAATTTTAAATATTCGCATAGGAACTGCTTAGGGGCCAAATAAACTGAGTTAGATAACATACAGTTAGTTTGGTAACTTTATTTACCATCACTAACATTTTACACCACCTGAAAAGACAAGTGTCCAGAACTTTAGAGTAGGATAAAAAGGGAAAAATTATGCAGATACTAGATGGCGTTAACAACTTTTCTTTTTGATGTTAACACCAATTTCTACTTACAGGTTTCCCATGCCCTTTATGTAGTTCCCAAAGAAAAAAGAAAAAAAAGGGACACATCAGTGCTACCCATGCGAAAAAAAATTATTTTCCTTGCTCTTCAAGGTGAGGGGCTGTAAATTTCTTATGTGGGGCTTCGACACTGGCGATTTCAATGCTGCAGTTTTCATCTGATACCATTTTCAAGGGTTTTGGACTATCTTTCAAAATTTTCTTAAGTATGTTTTCCCACTAAACTTTGTAACAAAACACGCTTACGGCTTACTCCGATTTTGTTTAAAATAACTAAAAAAAATAAATAGAAATGGGGCAAAAATTAAACAGAGACTGAAAAGATATTGAGACATTGTATATAGTTAATTTAGTAAAAATAGTGATGGGACGACACCAATTTTTGTTTTTCGATTCCACTTTTTAATCCTGATTCCAATAATCCAGATACTGATGTTTGATAAATTTACATGTTCTGTTTCCGACATATTCCAAAGATAACCCAGACCTTAATCCGCTTCTATTTGCCACAAAAATGAGATAATGTAGCTCCATTATTCAACTGAGTCCCAACAGATCCCGATCATTTAATTTCTCTAATCGCATTTTACTAAGTTCCCCATTATCAATACCAACACTAAAGACATTTTTTTTTACTTTCACAACCCTACTAGACCCCGTCAAGAGGTTTCGTGTTGCACCTTATCTTATCCCTTACAGTGTTTTTCCCCTGTACAATAACAATATTGAATAAGTGAACTCTTCCTTTTCCCCTCTTTCCTTTTCTTGCCATTAGGCTAATCGTGAAAAGTTTACTATATGAAAAGTTAATTCTTGCACGTTAAATTTTACAATTTTCTTTTTTTTTAGTCTTTTATTGAAAATTTATATGAATGATGGATTTCTTTTAATTAAATTTTAACATTTGTCTGTTTTTCTGGCTGTTTCCGTTTTTTAATTAGCATAAGAAACAAATTCTGCTCTATTAGAGCTTGTGATGATCTTTTCAAATAAAAAATATTATCTACCACAACTTCCCTTCCCCATTACATGCCTTGCAATTTATCTGAGCATCAAAGTAACCTAATCAACCCAGAGAATTTGCAGAGTCGGGGTCTCTAAAGAAGAGCAGCGGAGAGGGTCCAGAAAAGGTCATTGGCACATGCAAAAAAAGCATTTCACACAAATCCCCTTGCATGCATGACCTGATACTTTTATCAGAAATATAACTAGAAATGGACAGATTTTTGCATAAAATATCTTTTTTTGGTTAATGAGAAAAACATGTAACCATGTATCCACGAATCTAGGGAATTGTTAAGATTTTCTCTTTTTTAAATTTTTTTTAGCATTAGCCTGTTTTTGCAAAATGAGACCGTAATTAACGTAATAACGTAACGTAATATCGTAACGTAAATAAATCCTGACTTCTTACTTTTAAATTTCTGATCGATTACCCATCTTTTTTACTCTATAAACACCATTCTGACAGCATCTTATTCTAAACTTCTTCGTATTACCACAGATAAACAGAGGACTACTTGTAAAAACCACGGGAATAAAACAATATTTGTTCTTTTACTAGCTGGTTTAAAATTTCACACAGGAAATTCATCAGCTTTCCAATGGTGAGTTATTTGTCTCTCCAGAAACTGAATTTCCTTAATAAATTATAAGTTCGGCTTACAAAAATAGGTCTAAGACATAAACCAATGAAGGTAAAACTCTACCTTCTTATCTTAAATTGGATATCAATGTTGACATTATTAAAAGACAAGCCAATTTGTTCCTCATTCTATATACCTTGGTTATGATATCTATACAGCCTTTTGTTTCTAATGTTAATATTTTATTAACGATTTCTCATGCATCTTTTTATCCCATTTTATACTTCACCCCTTTTTTTATTTTTACATTCTATTCCAGTTTGCACTATTTTTTAAGTCTTCTTTCCTTTCAGTTTCTGTTTATCTCCTGAGGGTATTTACATTTGAGTAAACACTCTGATGTTTATTTATGAGCTTGATTCACAACAGCGTATATTTATTAAATGATTTGTCAGTTCAGAAGACCCAAATTTGCACACTTGCTTGTGATAGTAGCTTAAAAAAAAGTACCTTATCATGGTATGCATTGGCCTAAACCTGGTGTTTTGGGCTAAATCTAAAATCTATTATGTCATAGAAAAAAAAAGAGAAATAATATCTTTTTCAAATACCTGGAAAAGAAAAGTTGCCAAGATTTGCTGCAATTTCTGGTGTTACTGCAACTTTAGTATCATAGTTTGCCTCAGTGGATGAAAAAACTGAAAAAAAATTAAATACATATACATATGTCAATTTAATTGTACATTTAATGTAAATAAAAAATTCACAACAAAAGTGAAAACTCAACTACAGAGTTTTTGTGATGCTTAAAGAATCTGTCCACAAGCTAATAGTCCAAAATACAGATCAAATTTTCTTCTGCTCATATAATGCAAAGAAACTCTATTGTGGCACCAGAAAGAAGAGATGATGTGCTTATTTTAGCAATGAAAAACCATAGAGAAACATATTATTTAGGGCCATATGGCCCTATTTTGACAGGGGAGACAGAGCAACCATTATATTTTTCAAAGAGAGTTGATTGAAGAATCAAATAGTATTATTCTTTAGTTATTGCAGTGTTTCATGCAGAAGAGTCCATAGACAATAACTTAAACAAAAAATAATGCAAAACCACAAAATCAGTGAATATTGTATAGAGCCTACCACTAAACAGTAAAAGTACTTGGAGAGTGCCTAACCTGAGGCAAAATATTATGATTAGAATGCATCTTGGTACTTGTATGATATAGCCCCTACCACTCAAGTTGCTCATTCATTGACGCATTATAGAGCCAGTTTTTTTTTTCGTTAGTTTCTTTCAGCTTAGCGTGAGACAAGACAAAGAGAAGTGACAGAATAGATGGCAAATATATAATTTGGGCTATATATTAACACATTAGGAGGGGAGGGGGGGGGGTAAAGTATTTAGACAGTGTGAAGTTAGAAAACAATTCTTACTTCATAATATGCAGAATAATTGTGCCTAACCCATTAGGCATGCAGACCTGCTATACTTTATAGCAGGCGACTATAATGTTGAAAAACTTCTTTTCATCCACATTTCTGCTTAAGCAAAAGCTACCTTTATAGCCTAGCCTCCTTAAATACCATCTTTCTCCTTCGCAGCACTTGTCTGCACTTGAATCTCTCATATCCCTACTTCGGTTTGCTTTGCCATCTGCTGTGCTCAGTTTGTGTTTTTAAATACGTTTCCTGGTTACTTCCATCTCCCTTCTGCAATTTGCTTTGGTCAATTGCAGTTTGCTTTGATCAAAACATGGAATCTGCTTTTGATTTTCAGGTGAGGTGAACCCCAACAACGCATTCACATTTTCCCTAGATGTAGCATGTGTTAAAGGGTAGAACATGCTTCCTTAACAGCTGAAATGAAGGAGCTCCCATGGGCCTTTCAAAAATAATTAGTTAAAAACCAAAAGGTTAAAGCAGTTCAAATTAAACCAAGTATTAAATCTAACTTTTGTTTTACTTCAATATGAACTTTTTTTTGCTACTTTAAGTAGATGGGACGGTTCTATGTCCAGAGAGAAGGGGGTGCCCCAAATGTTAATACATTGATTGAATACACTGAGGTATATGGTTGTGTTACAAGAGTGAAGTGGGGGTCATATTGCACATTAGGGGAGAATATTTTATATTTATGGGTATTGGTGTGTTTTGTCAAAGAACAGTATATTTTAAGTTAGTTTTTTTTTTATTATCATTATTAACTGAACTTTAATAGAGTCTACCTGTGACTGAGATGATTTGTTCAAAGTTTAAGATCCTTGTGTCCATGGCTAGGCTCAAGCTAAGAGCGTACAATTGTGATTAGGCTCCACAATTAACTATCAGTGCAACTAAAATAGCTAGCACTGCATAAAATCAAAACATTCAAACTAATGATATGCTTAGGTTATTACAAAAATTTAGACAAATCTAATAGTGACAAAATCACAGAGTTTTTATTGGGACTCAGCTATTGAAATGGTGATTACCTGTCTGACTACTGGATACCTTACTCTGTTACAAGTGAGGGCAGCAGTAATAATTATATTTGGAATGAGCATTGAATGTCAAATTTGACTCGTTTTCTGTCAATTTTGTTTTATCTACAAAATTTTAATTTGCTTCAGACCCAATCTTGGACTATTGACAACATTCCAAAAAATTTCTATTCTAAATAAAGCCTTGTGTGTCTTTCTGAACTGGAAATGACATGCCTCTACTTCTCTCCATCTCCATTTAGCTGTCAGTTATGTAAACCTCTATGTAATGCTACATTTATAGAAACAACATCAATGTAATACAATGAATTCTTGCCTATTATTTCTACTATTAGCACATCTATCAATAGCACTTTCAACACTTATGACAATATCGTGATGAACATGAAGGAGGGCAAGTCTGGTGAGTCTTTCTTCTGTCATTTTATGTCTTAGCCATTTTTTCAATCTTCTCAAGCAGAAAAACTTACTTTCAACAGATGCCATTAGAAACTTCTTTCAACAGGGTCACGAAGATTTGCAATAGCACGAAAATATCAGCATTGCAGCTCTGTTTCTGTGAAGTTTCAGGTATCCTACTGTACCTGCATTGCTTTCTATCAAACATAGCTACCAAGTTATCCATATTTTGGCTTATCTGATCAGGGCAGATCCACAAACTCACTAGGAGGAGAAACCAATTACTGACCAGTTTTGCATTGACAAACAGTAAATCATATCAGCAGATTGTTGTTTCTTTCTTTCTATAAAAATTATTGGCCAGAAAATACTGAGCTAAAAAGCATCCAATGTTTCTACAGAAAAACAACTTTCTAAGTCCAAAATGATCATGTCCATCAGGGAATAAAAAACTTATGACCTGTAACAGTCCTTATATAAACTGAATAGCACATTAAACTGATTTGTTGTTGTTTTTTTATGTCTTTCTGACTGTTATTTCTAAAGCTAGCCCAGTTGCTACTTTAGTTACCTTGTCAAATGTGTTTTTGAACTTGCTTTTACTATTCCAATGCTGTACTTACAACTGTGAAAGAATCCTTAACATGACTTACTAATGATACAAGGTTCAAGTTCTTCTTCTGAAATAGCTGAGGAATAAACTCAGTCCAATATGTTGCTAAGAGAGCATATCTTTGACCACAAAGAGCAACATTCTGTCAACCCAAGAAAACAATTGATTCTAGAACTGACTTCAATCTTGCTCTATTGCCCTGCACTTGTTGGCTAAGTTGTCCATTTACAAGGCTTAAAATGTAGGTCTCAGGATTATTATATTTTAGAAGAAAATGTTAACCTGCATCAACTGAATCATTGGTGATACTGATTCTATTATGAGACACCAAGTTGCCATCTTTTCTAGTTAGCTTAGCCAAAGTCACAAGGTTTTTTTACCAAATTTTGCAATTGACTAGAGCCTCTTGCCCCTTGGATATTGAACAAAATGCAATATTTAGAAAATATGTCTCTCATATTATTTGAAAATACTAGCCACTGAAATTCCTTCAAGCAAGTGCAACTAAAAAACCTCCTTTAGTCCCTACCCTGTTTCTTATGAACTGAATAGCAGAGATGCAGTTAAGACAGAAGAATCCACTGGTTCTGAGGCAATTCATACTGTATATGCCTCCAACCAATGCAATACCTGCATAAAATGGACTTGTTCAAGTTGTCTTGCTCATAGTGATGATGAGTTTAAAGCTCTAAATGCTGCCACTTTGAGACTTACTTGCACATGGAACTGTACAAAATGTAATGTTCCTTTATGCCCAAAAATTTGGCACCACTGAGTACAGCTAATGCTGCCTCAGCAGTTTCAGCAGCTATGCTTCTATTCCAAACTGAGATTATAAAATTACCCACTGAGTTGATGTGTTATACAATGGAGTTGCTTAAAATCCATTTCCAATGCATAAGTACAAAAGTTGAAAATAGTGAACAATGCCTATCTTGTAAGTGTGGCAAAGAAAATACTTGTTCTATTGTTTGTGAGAAGGCACAAGCAGCTGCTAGTGCTGTTGCATTGGCTGAAAGCAACATCATTTGTCAAATTAAAGTTGAAAAAAATTTCAACACTAGAAAACTTAACATTTTGTTGTGCTTGGTCAGATCTTAATGTGACAGATCTAATTGTCCTTATCACAAGCCATTTTAACATGATTACAGTATTGATGTTGTACTGCTTACCAATTTAAGGTTCCTCCCCACTACTGGTAATACCTCTGCTTCTAACTGACCAACCCCAGGGATTTTTACTGTTTTGAGCTTTGACATACAGAAGAAAGTTCTCCAGAAGTCACTTCAGTTATGTGCTAAGATCCAGTTCTGTTCAGATCAGTCTAGGGAGGATTTCCAGAAGTACAGGAAAATTCATGGAATTTCCTTGATGGAAAAATTCCCTCCATGGAAAATTTCTCCCATGCAACTTCTCAACCCAACCCCCATCACCACAAAAAATCCCCCTGAAAACGTCTATATACTTCCCAATAAATAATACTGTATGTAAACAATGTGCAAAGTTCACTACTTGCAACCCTTCCCAGAGGGACTGTGGGGGATTCAGTCATCCTCAAAGATAATAGTTATTAGATTTTTTGACTATGCTGAAAAAATGACTATCTAAAAATTTTGATTAGGTGACTTTGGGAAAAAAATGAGCATGGGAGGGGGTCTAGTTGCCCTCCAGTTTTTTGGTCACTTCAAAAGGGCACTAGAAATTGTTGATTTCTATTCGAATGAGCCTTCTTGTGATATTTTAGGACCACTGGGTCAATACAATCACCCCTGTGGAGAAAAAAAAAGTAACAAACACACATCTATGATCTTTCTTCTGGCAAAAAATAAAAAATTCCACATTTCTGCAAACAAGAGCTTGAAACCTCTGCAGTAGGATTCTCTGAATCTGACGGTGTGATTTTCATTAATATTCTAAGCCTTTTAGGGGGTGTTTCCCCCTTTTTTCGAAAATAAGGCAAATGTTCTCAGGCTTGTAACTTTTGATGGGTAAGACTAAACTTGATGAAACATATATTTGAAATCAGCATAAAGATCCAATTTATTTGATGTACTATTGAGCTGGGTTGCTCCTTACTTACAGTTTGTTACCATGAACTGCTGGAAACTGTAATTTTGCATGCTGAAAAGTTGTGCACCAGAATTTTTTGGGCTAAACTGGCCAAATGTCTACCTTTTTTAACTACTAAAACAAGTAAGCTAATTAATAGAAAAAATTGAGCATGGCATTATTACAGGAAAAAGAAAAGTTCAGAAAATTATCAACTCTTCAAAACTTTTTGTAACAAGACAACCAACCATATTAAGTAGTTGAAGAGAAAGTCTGAGGAACAATTGGCTAAGGATGTTAGGGATAATCCTAAATCTTTCTGGCATTATGTCTCTCAAAATTGTCACAGCAGATGCCCAGTCCCTCATATCCTGTACAATAGTCAACCAGTTGCTGATACTGAGCTGAAATTTTCAAGCAACAATTTGTATCTGTTTTTTCCTCCAATTCCAGTATTGTTTTTCCCCTACCTCCTATATATGATATATCACATAATTTGGAACCTTTTCTATTAATTATAAAATAGTTGTAACTGTTTGCTCAACCTTGCAAGGATCCTGGCCTGCAGAGGTCAGTGGAGCATGACAGTCCCAAGTCTGTAAAATGACGAAGGTTGGACAATGGGCTTGCGACCTATCCCTGTAAAATTCCAAATTGCAAAAGAAACATCGATGATAGCCTTGGATACCCCACAACACCATTTGATGACAACCTCAGCACACCCATGGACACAATTTATGACAGCAAAAACTAATACGAAATTTGGATTTTGGAATGTAAGGACACTAAACCAGCTGAAAAAACCTGAGCAAGTAATCAGACAGATGAAGAAGTATAGGCTAGATCTCCTTGCTCTAAGCAAAGTCAGGTGGATTGGATCTGAACATGAACAACTAGGAGAGGGTTACTCACTAATTTACAGCAGAAATGAATCCTGGCACCAGGCTGGAGTTGGGATAATGCTGTCTGACCAGGCCGGTAAAGCACTAGTTGAATGGAAGCCACTCAGTGAGAGATGCTTACTTGCAAGATTTGTAACCAACCATCTGAAAATTTCAATCATTGCATGTTATGCTCCTACAAATGATGCAGACAATACTGATAAGGAGTCATTCTACCAAGCTCTTCAGTCATTGACATCAGACGTCCCATCACATGACCTTCTATGTGTGGTTGGGGACTTCAATGCAAAGGTGGGATCAGAAAGAGACTACTGTCCAAGTCCTAGAGAGACATGGTCTTGGTGAAATGAATGAAAACAGAGCCCTCCTGGTAGATTATGCCCTTAGTAATGATCTTATGGTCAGCACAACTCAGTTTGAACATAAAACCATCCACAAACTGTCATGGATCTTGCCAGACGGCAGGATGAAGAACCGAATAGATCATTTCCTAATCTCAAAGAGATGGTGGACAAGTCTTCTGGATGTACGTGGCTTCAGAGGGGCAGATGCCCAGTCAGACCACATCCTGATGGTAGCAAAATTGAAAGTCAAACTGAAAGTGCCCAAAAACGCAAAGTCGAATTCTACAAAGCTTTATGATATGGATAAGTTACACATCCAAGAAACCTGAAGAAAATTTTGAATGGAGTTGAAGAGCTCATTTGCTCCACTTGAAATAGAAAACAGCACAGACAGTCCAGAAACAGCATGGCAAAAAATGAAGACAACTTACAATCAAGTTGCTAGGGATGTGCTTGGGTATAAAAAGAAACCAAAAGAAAGATGGATATCACAGGAAACTTGGAAACTAATTGACAAGCGCAATGACTTGAGACAGCAAATTTTCTCTGCTAGCAGTGACAGAACTTTGGTCTTTGCAAATGTCCTATAAAGAATGAAGGACAAAGAAATCAAGAAGTCAGCAAAAGCTGACAGGCAGAGGTGTGTAGAAGAGAAGGCTAGACTAGCAGAGGAAGCAGCTAGAAAAGGAGACTCCAAAGCAGTTTACAGGCTCAGAAATGAAATGATAGGAAAGCTTCCCAGCAGATCCAGCCAAGTCGAAGATGAGAGTGGAAATGTTCTCACCAAAACTGAGAAAATTGACAAGAGATGGGTATCCCACTTCGAAAAGGTTTTAAATCGACTGAGACCAACTGACCAAGAAAGCATCTCTTCTATGCCCTTTCTTAACCTTAAGATTGATGAAAATCCCCCAACATCTGCAGAAATACTTGTTGCAGTGAAGAAACTCAAGAATGGAAGATCACCTGGTGAAGACTGCATAACTTTGGAAATGATCAAGGCATAAATGAGGACATGCCTCTCAGTGTGGACAACACTGATTGCAACAGTCTGGCAGTTTGAAAAGGTCCCTGGCGACTGGACCAAAGGGATAATTGTTAAGATATTTAAGAAAGGTGATGCTCTTACCTGCAATAACTGGCTAGGTATAAACCTAATATCAGTACCAAGCAAGGTTGTAGCACTCATAATACTTGAACAACTGAAAAAAGCATTTGATCCATATCTGAGAGAAGAGCAACATGGCTTTCAGACAGGTAGATCTTGTTCAGATCTCATATTCATGCTCAGGACTCTGATAGAAGAAGCAAATGAGTTGTCCAACAAAGTATACATGCTCTTCATTGGTTTTGAAAAGGCCTTTGATTCCGTGGACTGTGACACACTCTGGGAAATTCTACAGTATTATGTGTCCCAAAAAAAATAATAAGTTTGATCATGGCCTTTTATGAAAATACAGAATGTTGCATAAAGACAGAGAATAGAACAACTAGCTACTTCAAAATTATGTCAGGAGTGCAACAGGGATGTGTTTTATACCCTTTTTATTTGTAATTTTAATGGATTATGTTTTGAGAGAAGTGGCTGGCTTTGGAATAACAGTCAGAAATAAAATCCTCTCAGACCTTGACTTTGCAGATGATGTGGCACTTCTGGAAATGACAAAGCAGCAACTCCAGGAGCTCTTTAATAAAGTGAGTGTTAAAGCAGAGAAAGTTGGCCTAAACATCAACATAGACAAGACTAAATCAATGGCAACATCAGGCTTGCCAGTCAAGCTCCTGCACAAAAATTGTAGTCAAACAAGTCCATGAATTTAATTACCTTGGAAGCTGGGTTGATTAGACAGGAAAAGTGCAAAATGAGGTCAAGAGAAGAATTGGCATGGCAAACGCTGCTTTCAACAAACTTAAGCCAGTATGGAAATCAAAGAAGTACTTGCTTGCACTAAAGCTGCAGCTTCTTAATAGCAACATTTTGTCTGTGCTATTGTATGCCAGTGAGTGATGGAAACTAGATGTTGGGACAGAGAAAAGACTCACAGCTTTCAAAAATATGTGCTTGAGATGTGTGCTGAATATTGGTTGGTGTCAAAGAGTCAGCAACATTGAGGTCTGCAGAAGAACTGGCCAGCCACTTATTACTGAAGTGATTAAGAAGAAGAGATGGAGCTATCTTGGCCACGTCCTTTGGATGGAGGACTCAAGAATCCCAAACCAGGTTCAACATTGGCAGCCACGTGGGTGTCGACAGAGGGGAAGACCAAGAAACACACTCAGACGCACGTACAATCGTGATCTACACAGTGCTCATACATCACTACCACCCCAGTGGGAGAATGTATTTGCTGCAGCGCCAATACATAACGTTTACTGAGGCTTTGTTGATGCCCTATGTGGCCCAGATGGCTCAGGAGGATCTAAGTAAGTAAGTAAGTTGTAAATGGTAAAATTGGTCCAAGTAAAATTGGGTATTTTATGTATTTTAAAGTAATTTTACAGATCCCTGTAAAATTGGTATTTTACCTATTTTATGTAAATTATGTATTTTACCTATTTTATGTATTTTACTGGTATCTTACATATTTTATAATGCCTTGTAATTTTCAGAGCACAAAAGCTTGAAGAGGTTGTCAGAAAAAGATTGAATATGATTTTGTTTTGTGCATAGCTGTGTTCTCAGGTTTAAAAGGTGGTCTGTCTGACTTAGGTCTCTTGTTATCAGAACAAAAAAGTGAATTATAGTACCAGTAATTATAATTTTAAAATGGTAAAATATTAGCTGAATTAAAATTATATTAGTTCTGTGAACTGTTAAAGACAGAAAGGGCTAGAACCAGAATTGACCTATGACAAACAAGAAAAAAATAATAGAATTAAATAGCCAAGAAAAATGAGCATAAAGTCAACCAGCAGACAAAAAAGATAGAGGCAGATATTTTGTCAGGGACTTCTGCCTAGCCATATTCAATGCTCAAAAAAAAGAAGGAAAACTGATCTTTTGAATTAACTCTAACTGAGTAGAAAAAAGACTGAATCAAATAAACCAAAATACCAAGCCAAAATAAATGAAAGACTATTCACCAATGAGATTGAGTAAGAATTATCTGCTTAGTGGTTGACTTAGCTTGTCTACTGACTTAATTTTCATTTAAAGTGTGGACAAAGGAACTTAATTGAAACTGAAGAAAAATTTTATTTGAATCCTTTAATTTCCAGTTATTATAAATTGAGTTTATAGGAATATCTCCAGTATCTCTATTAAAAGCATGGTCTCTATTTATGGATTTGTTTAAAATTTCAATTGCCTCCTAAAAGAATGTGGGAGGCCATTTTCTTCATATATTAAAGTTGCCTCATCAAAAAGAACTACATAATCTGGATTTTCAACAATGTGGAGGGCCAAAGCAGAATCAATATTCTCAATAGCCCTTTTCTGAGACTTATCCTGCTTGTCAACAAATTGCTACCAAATGAGTTGTTACTGACTATAGTGTCTAAAAAACCTTTTATTCTAGTTTAATGGCCCTTGTTTGAATACAGAAGAATACTTCAATACTTCAGATAAATACAAAATTAACTCTAAAGGAGACACAATTGGAGGGTGGAGGTAGAAATTGATATATAATCCTCAGGGCCATATCCAGGGCTTTTGATTAGGGAGTGGGGGGTGGCAATTCTGAACAAGCATGGTCCCCTGAATCAGAATCTAAATCTGAAGGAGAGGAGCAAGATTTGCAAGCAATCTTGTTGAAGACTGTCTTAATGACTGTGAAAGTGACTGAATATTCTGCTCTTATGACCCAGTGCTTAGTTAACCAAAGTCATCAAAGTGTTACAAACCTCTTTTTTAATTGTATTTGGTACTTTTGTAAATAAATGAAAAATAACATTCATTTTTTTAAATGCATGCCTGAAATCAGGCAATGTCCACTTGCTGAGGTATTAACCTAGGCATCAGATTACAAAAGGGATAAACCAGACAGTTAATTAAATTGATGAAACTCTAGATGAAGGGGCATTACCTTTTTTAAGCCCAGGAAATCAGAATCATTAAAAAAAATTCATCAAAAATGTAAGTGATGCTTAAAAAGAAAGGCTTAACTAGTCTTGTAGCTACAGAGCAACTTTAAAACACCAATTTCATCCTGTATTTCCTAGGGAGTACCTTATTTTACCAACTTTATTTACCTAGATTTTATTTTACAGTAATTTTACAACACTAGTTCTAAAGGAGCTTATGTCCCTCAAAATGAATAAATCTGCTGGTCCAGACTGCATTCATCCTCATATTCTCCATGAATGTAATAACAGTCTTGTGTCAACCTCTTTCCTTACTGTTCAAGTTATCATTAAATCTTTCCAGACTACCTCTGGATTGGAAAACAGCCCATATTATTCCAATAATTAAGAAAGGCAGAAAGGATCTTGGTGAAAATTACTGACCTATTAGCATGACATAAGCAGTTGTTAAGGTTCTAGAAAGAATAATCAATTCTGTAGTTACTAGACTTCCTGAAGCAAATAATCTCTTCCACAGCTCACAGCATGGCTTTTGTTCTGGAAGATCTGTTGATACTAATCTCCTTGAATCATATGACCATATCACTAAGTTACTTGATACAGGGGTGCATGCTGACATGATTCTGCTTGACTTTTCTAAAGCCTTTGACAAAGTTGGTCACAAGTGAGTTTCAATCAAATTACATGCTGTCAAGCTTGAAGGGAAGTCCCTAATCTGGATCCTTGGTTTTCTTTATATGTGATCTTTAATGTGTTCAGTTATTTGATGGTAGCCATATTCTTTCTTTGTCTAAGCTTGTTTTGAATGGATTTCCTCAGGGAAGTGTTTTGGGTCCTACACTTTTTAATATATTTATCATGATGCTCCTTCCACTATCAGCAGTAAACTAACACACTGTGCTGATGACCTAAAGCTCATTGGACCAGCCTTGTCCTGTGAAGATCATTCCCTTCTACAATATAATCTTGGACTGCTTGGTCATTAAGCTGAGGCTTGGCTTCTTAAATTTAATGTTGCCATGTCAATTAACTTTGGCAAAATGAACCATTGTTGCTCTTATTTTTTCTCAGGTCACCCAATTTAATCTATAAATACTTAGCAAGATCTTGGAATCACTACTGATAATGGGTGGAAAAAAAAGAGGGGAACTAAATTCCAGATTCTGTTCTTTAGTCTTTGTGACTTCACAACACCCCACCTTTAACTTCCAATAGTATTGCAAAGTTGGCAAATAAAACAAGGAATATTTTTTCAAGACAGAAAATAAAGCCTGACACTAGTAAACTACAAAAATATTTATTCCAGGAGATTATTAATTTTTTAAGGTGGAATGATATAGTTTAGCATGGTTGAAATGACCCTGAAACCTGCTTCAGTTTGGTTAATTGGAAAGAGAAATATCAATATTTGAAGCAAATAGACCAGCAGAAAATTTATTGTATGAAGCTGAAAGGAGACTGTTTTTAGACTCCAAGTACTACTTTTTAAAAGAAGAAGAAATTAGGTGGTTGGGAGTAAAGTATAGCAGGGCTGCATGCAAAATGCATTAGCTACAATTATCCTATATTATATAAATTATGAATTGTTTTCTTAACATGTTTCCTTCTCTAGACTTATATGTATTTTCACACTCCTAAGGTACTTAAAGACCTTAATTTGTAAGAGTGCCATTGTACAAAAAAATTGCCATTTAGAGCAATCCCCCTGACTACTCTACCTCCTTCTACCCCTTTAAATTGTTTAAGTGATTACAGTCTTGCACCATTTAATCTTGTCTCTTAACTGCCTAGTAGCCTACTGTTCATAACAATTCTTCTTTGTCTAATGCTGACCATTCTTTTGCTTCTATTTATTCTAGTCTTTCTTCTGCAATAACTTGCTCACCTACTGTTTCTTCCTTGTCACTATTGATACTGTGATATGATTGTCACAATTGATGCACTATATGATACTGTACTCTTTCTCCTAAAGTCATCAGGCCTGTGTGTAAGGGACTTGTGCATCCTAAGCTTGAAGTTGGAATGTCTCTAGCCTTCCCTTAATTTTAAAAGGATGAAAATTGTTGGAAGATGTGCAGAGACATGCCACCAAAGTGATATTTAGCATGTGGAAACTTTCCTACCTTGCAAGACTAGCAAAGCTGAAACTCCCAACTCTTGTATACAGGAGGAATAGAGGTGACACCATTTTAACCTATAAGTTAATGAGGCCTAAAACACTCCCAGGATTATTTCCCACTGATGGTTTTACCTCAAGAACTAGAGGTCATCAGTTGAGACTTGTTAAGGAGCTACCATATCTAGAATCTGCACTCAATTCTTTTCCTCAAGAATTGTCAACAGTTGGAATAAACTCTGAAGAAACTGTTACTGCTGTATCTGTGGACATCTTCAAACAAAGACTGGGTGCTGAGTGGTCCACCAGGGAGTGTAAACTCAACTGGGAAGCTATGGATCAGAATAGTGTATCTGGTCACTAAAGAATCCTGAATACAACTCATATTGCCAACTTTGGAGCTCTACAAGAAGAAATCCTTGGATTGCTCAAAGCTGCAATTTAAGGTAGCCTAAAAGACTAAAAAACTGTTGTAGGCTAATTACAATTTTGGCATACCTTGCGATCACCCATGTATATGAGGCCTAAAACTGCTTTTGAGCCTAGCCTTTACTTGGAAAGAGCATAAAAAATGAATAAAGCAGTATTTTATCCTTGTCTCTATATCAGTGATGGAATCTTGTATTAATTGACCATTATTTTACTTGTTCTAGCATGTTTCCTTCAGAAGTGACCAACCATTAAATATCTTTCCTTTGAAATAGGTGATAGGCTGCAATAATAGGCTACCTAAGCAATGGTAGGCCTAAATATCAACTTTGCATTGGATTGAAAAGTAGCCTAGCCTATAGGCTTATTTCTATCTTAATCATGGCCTAGTTCTACTAGCCTGAAGAAGTTGTCACCTTAAGTGGTAAAATTCTAGACAAGCTTCTTTTGGTAAATATCTACCAAATCATATTATTGACTTACATATAAAGTGAATATACCACTTGATGCCTTTTTTTATGCTGACTACAAATATAATAATCATTTCTATCGGAAATGCATTTCAGCCCCCCCCCCCTAAAATTGCCATTTTTTTTTTTTTTTTTTGGGGTGGGGGGGGGGGGGTAAAGTTTAAACTTACCTCCCATTTACATCAGAAATAAAATTTGCCCACACCCCCACTAATGTAGAAATATATACCCTGAATTGGCAAATATAAGGGGGGGGCTGAAATTCATTTCAGATAGAAATGATTATTAGGCCTATATTCATAATCAGCATAAAAAAAGGCATCAAGTGGTATATTCGCTTTATGTGTAAGTTAATAATATGAGGTAAATATCTACCAAAATCATATTATTGAGTTAGGAATAAAGTGAATACACCATTTGATGCCTTTTTTATGCTGATTACAAATATAATAAGCATTTCTATCAGAAATGAATTTCAGCCCCCCCCTATATATACCTAACCCTAAATTGGCATAGCCTAGTCTATGGGCCTATAGGGGGGGGGCTGAAATTCATTTCCGATAGAAATGCTTATTATATTTGTAATCAGCATAAAAAAAGCATCAAATGGTGTATTCACTTTAGTCCTAACTCAATAATATGATTTGGTAGATATTTACCTAGCCTAATAGCCTATGATTTGGTAGGCTAGATATTTACCCTACTTTTGGCTATCTTGGAAAGAGGTCAGGCTAGGTTAAGAAAATGAGACTTTCAATGATGAATCCAGAGCCAAAACATACTATGGAGGTTATTTTAGTGCTTTATTATTGTGTTGTAAGGCCCACAAGAAGCCAAGCTTCTTGGGCCAAATAATTTTTCTTTATGTTTGTAATAGAGTTTAGTATTAATAAAATGATTGATTGATTATCAATCTTATTTTTTCTAAATTTAGGAAACATATTTGCAGATCTTTGAAACCTCATAAATTGGAATTAAGTAAAGTTGTGAAGCTGTAAATGCTTTATTGTAGGCTATCAAGATGGAATTTGGGTAAAATTCTACTTTAGCTACTTTTGGCTATCTTGGAATGGGTTTAGGTTAGGAAAATGAAACTTTCAGGTATGGGTCTACATGCCGAAGAATGTCCTGGGAAGGTATTTTGAAGTACCTACCTCTACTCCTTCTCCCTCTAGAGGGTCCTGAAATTTGCCTACATGACAGGTCTATACCCATTGAAATTTTGACAAAACAACATTTTACCTTCATTTTCAGTTATCAGTTTCTTTTTCTCTGGCTTTTGCTCTGAAAATGCAATTTCAGTTATTTGAGCAGAATTTTAAGCCATATCAATGTTTTATTTCCAGAATTTAGGAAATGTATTTGCATATCTTTGAAACTTTATAAATTGGGATTGAGCAAAGTTGCAAAGCTGAAAACAATTTTGTTATACTTCATTTAAGCAGAAGATCTATTTTTCAAGGTTTCACTTCTATAACTCACAGATTTTTAAAGGTCATCAAAGGTCAGGGCCCTCTAGAGGGAGGAGTGGAGGTAGATACTTGAAAATACCTTCCCAGGACATACTTTAGCCTGTAGACCCATCCCTGAAAGTTTCATTTTCCTAACCTAACCCCTTTCTGAGATAGTCAAAAGTAGCTAAAGTAGAATTTTACCGGAATTTGCAAGGTAGAAATTAGTTTACCTAGAAAATAAAATCTGAAGAACATGCCTAGGCTTCAGAAAACATTAACCTAGCCAAACCTTTAAGCTGAAAAAGTAAAATAGCCTATTTATTACAAAACCTAATTAAATCATTTCCCCCTACCTTGATTCATTTTCGCAGGGTCTAGATCGATTTAAGATTTAGATTCAGATTAGTGTCAGAAATTTAGATTGTGGGCATATGCTTTAAAAACAGCAACAATAATAAACTTCCTTTCTTTGTGAGTAAAAGTTGAGCTGTACGGCGATCGGTCATTGTTTTCACTTCCACTTATCAAAATCACGTTTGATATTCTAAAACATTGTTTCGCTTGATAAAAACCCTTCAAAAGTCCCTGCCTTGTCAAACTGATTTAGGATACAGTTAGATGATGCGCAAATCTGTGCGACCGTGCCTATTGTCGTATGGCCATGGTAATGATCACAGGTTTTATCATGCAGATTGAACAATATTTTCGGTTTGAAAACCATATAGTTCATGCGATAATTTAAAATAAACACCTTCAACTGATATTCAAATAACTCGCCCAATTTTTTTTTACTGAAACCTTATAATATGGTTCAAAAGTGAATCTTGCTAAAAGACAATGCTTTTTACATTGCTACACTTGTCTTTTAACTCGAATCCATTCGCTAAAGATCATTGTTTTGTACATTGATAAATGGTACTTAAACTTTTTCATCCACAAGCAAAGGAGTCATTAACAAGAGGCTTAGGCATAGTTGCCTTCGGTCTTAGGCTTCAGGCATTTCCCCCCGAAAGCTCTCGTGGTTGGACTTGTGTTAAAGAAAATTGTTTGCCAAGTTTTAGATATAGTCCTAAGTGCAGCTACGTATAAGCACAATTCAATGGCAAATACAATAATTTAGGATTCTTCTCAAAATATTTTTTAATTTACTTGTCTATTTGTATGGATCCTTTTCCCTATAATTAAGTACTTTCTCATTAAAATGAGTTTTGACTAGCCCTGATATTCCTCAATACCTTCTTTGTAAATTTTTTCTTCTTTTAATTGAACAAATATATGTAAAACCTTAACCAAACTTTTAAGGCCAATAACATTCAACCCGCTCGCCCATATTATAGCTAACATCGGGTAACGGGCTAAGACGCACTTTTCAGAACTTTTATTACCTTACTCCTTTGTGAGAGGATTAGTTACTGATTCTTTAGATTCTAATGGGTTTTTCTATTTTCACACAATTTTTTTTTAGTTTCATTTCCATTTATTTTCACAATCATATTCCTTTTACCCCAAAGTTTAACTTTTGCATTTACAATGCATCGAAACCAAAAAAAGACGCTGAAAAAAACTATCCTTTTAATATTTTTAATAGTAAAAAACTATCCTCACTGCCCTGACATCATCTAATCAATCAGCCTTTTTCGCTTTGATGAATGATCCTGAATTAAGAGAAAATTTGCTACTATTTTGCTGCTATCTTGCGAAAACCAAAAAGCCACATTCCCACAACTGATTGGGATAGCTGGTCGGCTGACAGCACCTGAGATTACAGCTTTTTCTTCAGCCTCGTGTTGTTAAGTTTATATTTTTAGAGGAGGATTAACTGGAAAAATATTATTCGTGGTAAATCCTCCCTATCACATAGTGCTGGAGCTCACTGGGCCAGAGAAAAAATAACACATTTAAAAAATGGCAACTAAATAGAATCTAATCAAAATAAACAGATTTACATAAAAGTTAATAGTATAATGTAATTATAATTTTTTACTTCACAATAAAAATAATTCACAATAATTGGAGAGTAAAATAACATTTTTCGGCCTAACATCCATAGTCCAGATATATTCGTTCAGTTGAAGGGATACTAAAAGTTAAATGCTTTCTTCATGTTGATAGGGAGAACCGCTCACGAGAATTTGACCCTAAAAACTACGCCTTGGACAATTTACATAGCCCCTTCCCCAAAGAAAGGAGATCCACTGACTTTCCCAATACTTGCGAGCAAAAGTAGATAACCATATCTCCATTATATGCAGACTGTGTAACATAATGTTTAGAGGTAAATGAAACACCACTAAAAATAGGAGATGTCATATAGCTTTTCAGAAGTCCCAAGCCAATTACCTATTTCCTAATTTTCTCCCAAAGCTGGGTAAAAATCGATATCCATCTATTTAGAATTAATTGAAAAAACTTTTTCCACAAAATAAGTTTTTCAAAAAAAGTAAAGGCCATCCATTATACCAAAAATGAACAACAATAGAATCAAATAATCTACCAAGCATACAACTATCACAAATCAGTATCAATAAATAAACGAAACCCAAAACAAACAGAAAGCAAAATAAATAATAGAGTCAAACTCAAAACGAGCAGAAATTAATATAAGTAGGGTTCTAAACCCCTATGCTTTCTAAAAGCCAGAATATAATTTGTACTTTACGAAGATCCTTTGATTTCCAGCCATATGTCCGTACCTTTTTGACAGACCCGAGAAGATGTTATTTTACCTTTCGCCTTCATCTCACGTGACTTAGTCAAGGAATGTATCTAATGCATCTTCTTTCTTATTCCAACTTGAATGCACGTGGATTTTTGATATGTAGCATATTTATTTTGAAATACAGACTGTTTTTGCGAGTAAAATAGAAAACAAAAACCTTTCTTTGAGCCTCAAAAATTTGATATACATTAATTCCCAATGGGGTAACAATTTAGACATGTTAATTATTCCTGGAAAATCATGTGCCCCTTTACAAAAAAAAGTCTCTGACAATAACTAGAAATCCCCAAAAAAGCGATAAATCTCCCGAATTGGAAACCCTACAATCATTGCTAGCACTTCAAATTTTATGAAATATCTATGCACTTGTCAAGGTCCCTAGTAATCCCCTTATCAATACGAAAACACATGCAAATTCCCCTTTGTTCTGACTACTCTTCAAATCAATAGTAAGCCATGATATATAGGCTTTTGATGGGATTTGTTCAAGATTAAATAAAAAAAAACAAGATTTTTAAACTGAAAGTAAGGAGCGACATTAAAACTTAAAACGAACAGAAATTATTCCGTATATGAAAGGGGCTGTCCCCTCCTCAACACCTCGCTCTTTACGCTAAAGTTT
>JAQQPU010000048.1:117853-130014 GCA_029168905.1 Artemia sp. Kazakhstan ARC1039 | reverse complement strand
AAAGGGGCTGTCCCCTCCTCAACACCTCGCTCTTTACGCTAAAGTTTTTTATTGTTTTAAAAAATAAAGTTGTGAGACAGAGTCAAACTTTAGCGTAAAGAGCGAGGCGTTGAGGAGGGGACAGCCCCTTTCATATGCGGAATAATTTCTGTTCGTTTTAAGTTTTAATGTCGCTCCTTACTTTCAGTTTAAAAATTTGTTTTTTTTTATTTAATTTCTGATCGTTTTTCAGTTAATACAGCTTTTATTTGCATAAAAATTTTACTTTTCTTTTGCTAAATGGATGTCTTTACAAATTAACTTACGCAACTAACTTCTATATTCGTATATTTTTCTTCTGGCAAAAAATACAAAGTTGCAGATTTTTGCAGATATGAGCTTGAAAACTATGTAATAGGGTTTTCTGATACGCTGAATCTGACGGTGTGATTTTCATTAAAATTCTTTCACTTGTAGTGGATGTTTCCCCCCTCTTTAAAAAATCGAGTAAATTTTCTTAGGCTCGTAGCCTTTGATGAGTAATACTAAACTTAATAAAATTTATACATTTAGAATCAGCATTATAAACACATTCTTTTGATACAATTATTGACATCAAAATTCCGTTTTTAAAAGTTTCGATTACTATTGAGCCGTATCGCTTGTTTTTTTATTACGTATATGTTATTATGTATATGAGGGGGTTCTCCCCTTAGTCAATATCACGCTCTTTGCGTTAAAAGTTAAAAAAAATTTTGATTCACAAACGCCTGAATCACAAAGGCCGTTTAATTAGAATAGATAGCTCTTTTGAAAGCACTAAAAAAAACTGTAGCGTAAAGAGCGAGGTATTGACTTGGGAGAGAACCTCCTCACATACGTTATAATTTCTGTTCGTTTTAAGTTCTAATGTTCCTTCTTACTTTCAGTTGAAAAAACTTGTTTTTTTTTATTTAATTTCTGATCGTTTTTTAAATAATACTTGGAAATCCGGCGCCCCCTTCATAGAAATGTCCCTTACCCCAAAGAAACATCCTCCACGGAAATATTCTCCAGAGTAACCCCCTCCTCTAGCGCCCCCCCCTCCAGAAAAAAATCCTTCCTGAAAATGTCTGTATACTTCCCAATAACTAATAAATAATGCTGGCAAGTCCGGCGCCCCCTTCATGGCAATTTCCCTTCCCCCATGAAAACTTCCTTCATGGACAGATCCTCCAGCATAACCCCCGACCCACTCTTCCCTCCCACTACCAGAAAAAAAAACCTCCTGAAAACTTCTGTATACTTCCCAATAACCAATACTATATGTTAACATTGGGTAAAGTTCATAAATTTTAGCCCTCCCCCTGGGGACTTCGGGGGATTAAGTTATCCTAAAAGACATATTTATCATATTTTCGACCATGCTGAACAAAATGGCTATCTCAAAATTTTGATCGGGTGACTTTGGGAAAAAAATAAGCGTGGGAGGGGCCCTAGTTGCCCTCCATTTTTTTTGGTCACTTAAAAAGGGCACTTGAACTTTTAATTGCCGTTCCAATGAGCCCTCCCACGATATTCTAGGACCACTGGGTCGATACGATCACCCCTGGGGAAAAAAACAAAAAAACAAATAAACACGTATCCGTGATCTTTCTTCTGGCAAAAAATGCAAAATTCCACATTTTTGTAGATAGGAGCTTGAAACCTCTACAGTAGGGTTCTCTGATACGCTGAATATGATGGTGTGATTTTCATTAAGGTTCTATAACTTTTAGGGGGTCTTTCCCCCTTTTTTTGAAAATCAGCCAAATTTTCTCAGGCGCGTAACTTTTGATGGGTAGCACTAAATTTGATGAAAGTTATATATTTGAAATCAACATTGAAATCTGATCCTTTTGATGTATCTATTGGTATCAAAAACCCGTTTTCTAGAGTTTCGGTTACCATTGAGCCGGGTCGCTCCTTACTTACAGTTCGTTACCACGAACTGTTTGATAGTTTATTTTGCACCAAAAAACTAGTTTTTCTTTTATTAAAAGAAAATTCGAAAATCCTGAAACCATCAATCGGGCCCTGGAATCCGTTCAGAATAAGTGTGCTGCCGCTTTCAGGAAAAATTATGAGATGATAAAAATGTCAATTCAAGGTGGTTCTATCTCAGAGCCTTCCTTTGTTATAATGATTAGTTTTTTTTCTGTTTTTTATGTTATGAGAAACAAAACACATACCTCGATATAAGGATTGTTTTCAGAAAAACAAAATTTATTTCTGGTCTTTAGAGGGCACAGGGGGTTCCTGAGTATTAGATTTTTCCAGATTCAAGTTAGTAAAAATATTTTTAAGCTCAAGTTTGCACCCATGTAGAAATTGGCTAATGCAGGTCAACCATTTCCGAACATTTATGAATATTCTCATTAAAACCAAATCTAATTTAGATTTACTGTACAGCTTTTATGTAAAAGGATTGTGTAGGTCTGATTATCTTTTCAACTGCACCATGCAGTCGAACTATTAAAAAAAAACGAGAGATCTTCATAAAAAAGTCACCCTCGCAAAACAAGATCAAATAATGACGGACGGCCTATTTTATATTCTGTTATTAAAAAAAACTTTCTGTTATTTTCCAGTTTGTTTTTTTGCTACTAATTTATTTTTGTTGACGCAGTATTTCTTCGTGTCATGTTTGAATTAGACTGAACAAAATACTGCAAAATACATGTTTTCCGAGCGTTAGAATTAAGACGACTGGACCATCCAAACTCATAGAAACAAGAGTTGTTTATGTCGTAAACACCTGCTCATATTTTACGAAAAAAAAAAAAAAAAAATCGAACCTGCTTTAAAACGGGTCAGCTCTTTAAAATGGGAAAATCAACGATTTCTTGAAAAATTGTCATGAAGACGTAATGTTTTCAGGGTACTAATAATAATAGTAACTTTTAGGCGAAAATGTGAGGAAAAAATTACGACCGTAATGCCCATGACAACTCTAAACATAATATGCATCCAGTTTGACCCCAAGAATCTCTAAAAAATCCAGAGAACTTGTGAAAATAATCTCCAAAGCTTTAAATGAATTATATACCCTAAAAAGAGCTAAAAAAAATTAGGGGGAAATAATAATTAACTTGAAAATATTAGTGGTGACTACACGTCCAATGTTGGCTCCACATTGTCATCTAAGGACACGGGCTACGGGGCCTACGCTATAGATTTAAAATTACCTAATATTGCCAATATTACTTGTTAAAGGAGCTATTTATGGATTCAATTCAGGGGGCAATTTTGAATGATGGTTCAGTTAAATAAGAGAATATGAAGGTAGAGGGTGGGGGGGGGCAAAGTACTTTCTCCTTTTCATTTCTAGCTATATAAGCCTCGTAAATTCTGCGAAACATACTATATTTGTTAACTCTATTTCGCTTTTAGACGTGTAATTCTAGAAAAAACTACAATTTTTTTTAATATGTATCCGCTTAATTATTCAGTCTTTCATCTAGGTTTTTGAGGGGAGTTGACAGATTCATAAAACATTTTTGTTCGACTGTTTTAGTCAAGATCCGTTATGCCCAGTAGTTCCAAGTCCACTGTCGTTCATAGAGGAAATAAGAATACTCCTCAGCTAGCCCGAATAAAATTCATTCATAGTCGATGATATTTAGTCCTAGTAAACTAATAACTGATTACTACTACTACTAAATAACAACTCACCGCAACACCAAGCCGCCTGAGGCCAACACAGCTACGCAATTCCCATTTCCTTTAAATCGTTCTTTATGACGTCATCCCACCGCAGAAGAGGACGACCTGTTTTCCGTTCAGCCCTAGACGGTTGGCTGAAAAGGATAATATTCGGCATTCTGTCATCCTTCATCTGCACTACATGCCCTAGCCACCTCAACCTTTCTTTCATTATAGCCCCAGAGAGCGGTATCGAACCACATTTTTCGTACAGCTTACTGTTTGAAATACGGTCAGTCATCCGGGTACCCATAACAATTAGTAAGCAATTTTTCTGGAAAACACATAGAAAATCTTCCTCCGCTTTTCGGAGCGCCCATGCTTCAGAGCCATATTTGACCACTGTCATCACTGTAGCTTCTAATATTGGTTCGCAGACTTATGTTCCTATTCTTCCAAATTTTTTTTTAACTGTGAAAAAACACACTGAGCCTTGGCTATTCTACTTTTAACATCTTCACTGCACCCACCGTCTTTACTAATAGTACTACCAAGGTAAGTGAAATTGCCCACCTGATCAATCTTTTCGTTACCCAACGTCACCTTTTCATCTTCACTTATTCCTAGCCTTAGTGACTTGGTCTTCTTAACATTAATTTTCAAACCTATTCTTGCACCCTGGACTCACAAAACCTCTAAAAGTTCATTCATTTTGCTCACACTTTCATCTAGGATGCTTTAATCATCAGCATGTTTTTCCTCCCCGTTTGATTCCGTGGTCTCCCATTGCCTTTCCTGTGCTCCTTGAGACAAATCCATATAAAGGGGGATAGAACACAACCCTGCTTAACTCCTGATTTAATACAAAACATGCTGCTAACCTCATTTCCTACTTTAACTGCAGCAGTGTTATTCCCGTACATAGCATTAATAACTTTAATGTATTTGTCTGGTACGCCATACAAGAAAAAAACCTTTGCTAAAGCTCTTCTATCAACATAATCGAACGCTTGCTCATAATCTATAAAACTGAGGACCAAAGGTGTAAGAAAACTCAGGCACTTCTCAATTATAAACCTAAGAATAAAAATTTGGTCAACACATCCTCTAATTTTTCTAAAACCGCACTGTTCTTCTCTTAAAACTTTGTCTACAGCATCTCAGTCTTAAAAGCATAATATTACTAAGTAATTTGCTATTTATACAAACTAATGCCTCGAAAATTACCACACTCACTCTTATCACCTTTCTTATAAAGTGGCTTAATAAAGGTTTTCCTAAAATCGTTAGGTACTTCTCCTTTTACAAAAGTCATATTCATAATCTTCAGTAACTTATTTCTAACCTCAGAGCCACCATATTTAAGAAACTTATTTGCCACACTATCAGCACCTGGGGCCTTATCATTTTTTAGTCCTTTTGGTACTGTCGCTAATTCTTCCTCACAAAACAAATCTTTCTTCACATTTTCCAACTTTTTCATTTTCCTCTATATTTTTTCCTGCAACTCTATCCGGGTTTAGCAAATTCTCAACATGTTCTGCCCATCTTTCTTTAACCTTTTCCTTATCACTAGTTAAGGCCCCGTTCCTATCTTTAACTGGGACAAGTTTGGGTTGACTACTCCCTCTCAATTTATTAACATGCCAGTACAATATTTTACTATTATGCCGTCTAGCTGCATCTTACAGATCCTTGGCAATTTTATCCATGGCCTCCACTTCACAACTCCTTAATTCATATTTTAATGCTTTCTCCATTTTCTTTACATTCCTTTTGTTTTCATATGATCTATCACTCAGATAATTCTTGTACAAGTCCCTACTCCTTTCTATTAAACATAAAGCCTTTTCACTAATATTCTTAGCTGTAGTCCTAGCTTTCTTCCTAAGACACCTTCAGCAACTTCACAAATTATTTTTCTAAAATTATTCCAACCATCTTCCACATTGTCAAATTTTAAACTCTCAAGATTAGTATTCAACTGTTCCTGGATAGTTTCTCTCAAATTCTCATCCTGGAGTCTACCACCATCATAACTTCCCGGAAGGTAGTTACCCTTCCGGAATTTCAGCTTTAAATTAACCCTAGACAACTACTAGCTGATGATCTTTACTTTTAACATCAATAACAGCACTCCTATATACCCTAGTATTTTGTATTGATCCTGCCAGTCTACGGTTTACTATAAAATTATCAATAAGGTTTGCTGTCTTACCGTCACGTGGATACCATGTCAACTTATGAGCCATTTTATGACCAAAAACCGTATTGGTTATAACTAGATTGTTATACCTACAAAATTACAAAAGTCTGTATCCATTACTGTTTTCTTTTCCTACAACAAATTTGCCTAGGTTAGGCTACCATCTATCCCTATTTCTACCGACCTGGTCACTAATGAATAAATGATCACCAATGAATTCCTTTGATTTGAATTTTGCATCTCAATTGTATACCAATCCGGTACGGAAGGTTTTGAATTTGAGCACTCCAATATTATTTATCGAAGATTCTAAGGGTTATTGAGGATAAATGCAGATCTAAGCCGATTGGCTTATCAGGATTATTTCTCAGTAATTGTTACAATCAAGTTTTTTTTGTTTTTAAAAGGGGCAAAATCTGACCAGGATTTGAGAAAATAGTCAGTTTTCAAGATTCTTGAGTTAACTTTGATTTAAATAGGTGTTTATTTTCTTAGAGTCAAATTTTGAAAATCCGAATTGAATTCCATTTGTGCAGGAAATTATTTGACTTTATTTCCACACTTATCGTTTCTTCGGGAAATAGGAGTCAAACCGGATCATATTAGGATACTTAGGTCTGGTGTGGTGGTGTGATTAAGTTTCTTATCAAAGTATTTCTTTCACGAGGGTATTTCAGATTTCTATATAAAAGCTTTTGTTTCAGACATTAGCCATGCAAAAAGTTCTTCTGTTGGTCTGCTAAAATCAACCAATCAGAGAGAAACCTTTATGCTTACGGGCCTTATGTAAACCTGTGTGATAGGCCTACTCAACTCAACTTTGTGTTGCCTTGTGTTGTACGATGACTGAAGGCCCAACCTGTTAATCGTAGCAAAAAACAAGCAGGGAAGGCAACGAAAGCGCACGAGGATCTTTCGTAGAAAGGGAACCGGTGACGAGCACAGGCTGAAGCAGTATCCTAATTGACCAAGGGTACATTTGCGACGATCGAAGGCATGAATTGCCAAAAGTAGCCAGCAGAGGGAGATGTAGAAGTCCACAAGGTTACCTTTCTGCTTAAGGAAAAGCAGGTGAAGACCCAGCGTGGACTTCTTACCGCCTCCCTCTGCTCGCTACGGTCGACACCCTGGGCCTTAGGTCCTGTTAGGATGTAAATATAATTAAAGCTTTACACAAATATAGAAGAATCATTGTTTTCGAACAACACATATAGTGATACAAAAAGAATAATTATTTTATTCAACAAATGCGACCATACAAAGTAATTCACTACGATATCGAAAAAAAATAATACTTCTACATTTGTAATAAATAAAGAAAAAAATGAAACATTCTCTTTATCTGTTGGGATTCAAATGAAATAAAACGGACATGATATCACCAATTGGTACATACCGTGGTATGTCTTAAACTATTTTATAAAACAGAATTAATTTAAAAAAAAAAAAAAAAAGAGAACAGAATGAAGTGCAAAGCCTAAAAATAAGCGTTATGGTTTATCTTTAAAGGCAAAGCATAACCTGACAAACAATTTTAAAAACAACCGATGCATTTCAACCAGCCTTTCCTTCACCTTTTCATGCAACACCCAAACCAAAGAAAAGAAAGACAATCTTGTCTTTTAATCTTGAATAATCGCACAAGATTTAAGAAGCGCAAACTTTAACTTCCCAACAGAGTGTCAAATTCTTCTCTGTGTTAATGAAGAGTGAATAGGCAGGGTTGCGATTTATGTCCAAGTTCTTTGATTTGCTTTACATCGTGGTTAAGTTCAACTTCAGAACCGAGACTTTGGTCCGAGACCATACACGAAACATTTGACTTATTCACATAGAGATTGATAGATAATTATTTTTCTGGTAGAGTTCAACTAGGGTTAACTGGCAAATATTGTCCTTTTACTTTTGCATTTTAAGGGTATTTACGAAGTTTTGAAAAAAGAATCCAAATGTCTTAGGAAAAAACAAAAGAAACGTACCAGTCAAAACGACAAATGAATCAAGATTCCCCTTTTCCCTTTATTTGTTGAGATAATTTCACGTATGTCTTAATAGTCCCGCCGAGTAATACACAGTCACATAAATAAGGACGTTAGCTTATCTTAAATTCTTGATAGCTGGGGAAACTTCACAATGTAAATAAACTAACACTATTCCAGCTTTACATGATGAAAACATTAAAGTCAATACTTCAAATAAGATGAGAATTGCAGTTCAATATTCTTTCTAGGGATAATATTCCAAAGATTCCAGTAACATGAGCCATTGAGAATCAAATCAATTCAACCATAAAACGAAGACCAAGAAGATTCAGAAAAAAATTCTTTTTATTTGTCATTTATCTGGTGGATACAATGCCCATGATTACCTCACTACAATGTCCATATCGTATGTGTGTATGATGCCGAGAATACGGGTTCGAGTGCAAAGAATGCGGGTTCAATCATTGTACTCCAAAGGAATCACATTCTATTCAATAGCCAAAATATTTTGTTATTTGTTTAACGTTGATCCTTGCTTATAGAAAGTAATCTTACAAAATGGATCCCCTGCTTCGGAAAGACTAGTCTACAAGGATCTATATTTCAGCATCAACAATAAACACGTGCCATGTATATTTTCCGAGGTTTGAACTTCAACTCAAATTCATGGCAACGAATCGTACTATAGCTAGTTTAGCCTGAATAACTACTAAATACCACCTTTTCCTTTAGTCATACCTTAAAACAGTACACAGCTAAAGTTTTTACTTTTAACCATTTAGATTCAAACTGTAATTCATTTTTTCTTCTAAGATCTTCCCTCTCCATAAAAAAGTTTTTCGCTTACTTGATGGGAAAGGAGAAAATATACAAATTAAAAGCACTCCCCGTCATCTCTGGGAAAGATATAATGTCGGAAGTTGAATTTGAAATAATCAAAAAAGTTAAAATCATTGACAACGTCTATAGATTTATCTATATTGGATGAATAATAAAACACGCACCAATGCAAACAAGGCACGATTATACTTCGTATATCATGCATAATTCTTATAATTAATGGATATTCTAGAAACAAAATGTGCAAAACCGTTCCAAAGAATAACGAGTTTCAAGAATGTAATATCCTAGAATTTTGGGGCTCAGAACCCCTTCTTATGCAACATTTCTAGCTACAAACATTTCTCAGTAAGATACATGTCTCTAAACGCATTTGGAACTAGTATTTCATTTTTCTGTATTGTTCTGATTAGTTAAAATAATGTATTTGAGTATGCTTGTCGCTTTCCTGCCACTTATATCCAAGTTCAGCGGATGTTTAGTCTAATATTGTGCAAGATATGTTCCTTTCCTTTTTTATATAATATCTGATTTAGTGATCATTTTGATATAAGCATACAGAAAGGTAATATTTGATCAGAAATTACTTAATAATATCACAACTATCAGGCTGTAGATTATTATTAGCGTTCAACCAAATCTCCAACAATCTAACCGCTGCTTATACCAAATTGTGAATAAGTGAATAAAAAGAATTCTCAAGTTTATAATCATCAAAATACCAATACATTGCTATTTTCATTTCAAATTCACCTTGACTTACAACTCTTAAACAGCAAAGGAAAAGGAAATAAAAGCAAAAAACAAAAACAAGAAAATTCAGAACAAGATTGCATTGGCTCTAAAATATCGCCTTACCCAAAACAAAAGAGCGCTTTCACAATTTCAAATTTCATCACACATTTCAAAAGAACGAAAGTTAGTTTTTAAGCTTTTCATAAGAATGACTCTTCTAAAATTTAAATAAGAAAATACCCACAAAATAACAGGGAATAGCTGAATGATTCAACTTCAATTTGGTATACAGCATACACGATAGTTATTATGTTCGGTAGTCAATGCGCTTAGGGCACCGAAACATTTTTAGTCTGTATTTATCATAAAGTTTCTCTTCTACTTCCTATGAAGTATACGCCCCTCTGAAACTGTGACCGGTGGACTCATTTTCCGGAAAAAAGTACCTCCAACATTGGCCTTATTTTTTTCTTTATAAAAATCTGACAGTTTAAAGTGCTTCTAATCCTAATTTATTCAACGAATGACTCTTTCGGTGCTGTTATGTTTTAATGTATTCTTTAGCAAGTTTTATATGAATTTCTGTTTTGTACCATTTTATATTTTTGATGCCAAATTCTTTTACCTTATTTTTAATTTATTGACCATTTTTTTTCTGCCTTTCTTGCTTTTTCTTCTTTTTTTATTTTGGACTTTGAAAATCGAATTCGGCCCATCGGGCCTCGTGGTAGACATTTAAAAAAATAATATCCTATCCCCTAATACTATATGATAAATTAGAAAAAAAAAAAATCGACAACCACGCAGAAATCAAAACATGCAAAATCAAAATACCTGGCCACAGTACCAAGGTATAAAACTAGCTTCACAGCATCTAAGAGTTTTTTCTCCTTCAAATAATAGCACTTTTTCTAAATCCGTTTTCATAAACAACTCTCGGGGAAATCGTGGATAAAAAGTCATGTAAAAAAGAAATCACAGTAGCCACTAGAATTATCCCTAAGAATGAAGAATCCAGCAGTCTTTACAGCAATGTTAATTCTGCCTATTTCCATGCTCTAGGCTGTATATAGAGCCATTGGCAGTGTTTTAATATGATATTAGTGCAGTCATTTAAATAGAACTGTCAATAATTAAACTTGGGTCATTACAATATCCCAGAGTCATCCTCACCCAGCATTAGCGGAGATTCAACTGTGATGCCTTCTCTTTTACGACAGTCGTCATACATCTCAATAGAATTTTCTAAAATAAAAAGACAAAATGATAATCATTATCAAAGACTGCAAATGAATATTAAACTATCCTAACAAAAACTTGATACCACAGAAAACCCCCTAAAAAGGAAAATTTTATAGACTTATTAGAACAGTTCAATAATCAGAGGCCTTAATAGGCTGCGTGGGCAGTGGTGTTCCCCTAAAAAATAAAATAAAAATATTTCTTCTTCTATCTTTTACTGTGGTTAAACCTTTTCTAAAACAGCAATGCATTTTCTGTATTTCTCGTAGCAAGAATAATAGAAACTGATTCACCAAATTCTCAGCTTCGGGATGTCTCGCAAGGTTTAGTAGATGCCCTATGCACCATTTCTGGGCATGGAGGATTAAAGGGCATCTGGGATATATAATGCAAGACTACAATAGAGGAAACAGTGCCTTTTCTAGTAAGATCTTTTACTTTCTCTTTCTGAATACTTTTAGTTTCAGCATTGTAAAACCGTTATAAAAGCCGAATTTTCAACTCGATCCCCCAGCTGTCAGTCAAAACGGAGTATAATTACCAAACTTTTGACACAAAAAAAGAAGTTAGTACGCTCTCTTGTGAGCATCCAAAAACCAAGTGACTCTGGTTATAAGACTACTTTATTCGTTGTACAGGATCACGTTATTTTATTCAGATTAGCAACTGGCTGGGTGTTACGAACACTTTCAATATCTGAAACCTAGAATTATTACAATAACAATCTTAGAACCCTTTCTAACAGCCTGGATGATCGCTGGTAAACAACTCATGGTTAGGAGTTCAATATTAAAGGAAAGAAAATAAGTCAGATGTAAACTAGTGAAGGATGTACACCCCTCCCCCACACCTTAAGTGCAGTTGGTTTGTTTATTGTATATTACATGTATAGGAATCTACGCTCTAGCTTTGCCTATTGTAAAGACTAAAGAGCCATAAGGCATCAACGTATTATTAATTTAATTTTTTCCCAGCAACTACTTCATACGGAAGGTGTGGTTGTAGAAACTTCGGAGGGGACTCATTTGATGGGAAAGGAAAGTTCTAGTGCCTTTTTTGGGAGTAAAAAGTGGACGGAAGGTAACCAGCCCTTCTCTCATGCCCTTTTCAGCTGCCCTCCTCCAAAAGGAATCTGACACAAATTTTGAGATAGTCATTTGGTTCAAAATAGTCTAAAGTCAAATAACTATGCCTCCAGGGATGATATAACCCCCCGAAGCCCCTGGGACAAGGACTGTAAGTTATGCAAGTTGCACATTGTTTACACATAAGGTTTGTTATTTGGAAAAGGGGATGTGTTTGACCTGGATCTCCCAAGACGCGCAGGGTATTAAAGTGAAACTTTCAGGAAATGTTGATGGCGATGTCGAACAAAATCGAAACATACTATATACGTGCTAGTTGTCAAAGGGGCGTACCAGCAATATCTAGGGAATGACTGAGAAAATTAAGTTGAAACTTTAAGGGCATGTTGAGAAGGAGATGTTGGAGTGATAGGAGGGCAAACCCCCCCC
>JAQQPU010000048.1:94396-117753 GCA_029168905.1 Artemia sp. Kazakhstan ARC1039 | reverse complement strand
CCAGCACATTTTAGATCCCCTAAACATTAATCAAAATTCTGAAAAAAGTCATTTTGTTCAAAATGGTCAAAGGGTCTAATAACTATATCTCCGGGGATGCCGTGCTCCCTACAGCCCCCGGGGCCTAAGTAAAGAGCGATGTTGGCACTATGTATTATTTATTTTTAAAGAAAAGTGATGAGAGCGAGTGTGGTAATTACAGAGCCATTAGCTTGGGTTTTACAGGAAGCAAGCGACTTAGTCTGATGATATTTTTTTAGACTTAGAGATGCTGTAGATTAAGTTTTAAAGACGTGTCAACCAAATTTTCACTTTGAAAATATGGCTTTACCCCACTTTTGATATAGTTTAGACACGTTTCGCGGATGAAGTATAACTGATTGTCTAATTCTTTTTCGGCCCTCTATCTGTCTCTCCAGTTCTGTTTAAATTATTTGAGCAACTGCACATAAAACCACTTTTGTTTTAAGAATGAATAAAGACCGTGACCACGCACATCACCTGATTGCTAACCTTTTATTAAATGCTAGTGAAAATAATTATGTTCTTTATTTTGCTGGGTTGAACGTGGCTAGAATCTTTGGCATATAATAGCCGTTCTGAATGTTTGTCAAATGTCCAACTAGGTGAACATGCGGTCGAAGCGCAAGACGTATCATTGTGTCCCAATCGGGTCAAATCTTCCTGCTACGTGGCGACTTTTAAAGCAAATTTTGGTAAGTAAGTCTAGGAAAGCGTAAGGTCTATTAGTTGCACTAAATTTTAAATATAGTTCTATTGATCGGTTGTCCCATATTTGCTCACTCTTGCTCCGTTTTGGTCTCTCTTTTCGCCTATTGATACTAGAGACATTCAAAATTGCTCCTATAAGTATGCAAAATATTCGCCTCGGCTGGTTCTTTGACGGCTGGATATCTACGACGGGCAATAAATCCATACATACACACAAACATGCAATATCTCTTAATTTAACAAGTATCATTATTAAAATCAAACTATTCTCTCAGTTCTCAGCAAATTGACTCTTATCTTCTTTCTTGTAAAAGGGATTGAAATAAAGCTTTCTTATAATCATTAGCTACTTCCCCTAAAAATCCTTTTCATAACTTTCAGTATCCTGTTTCTAGCTTCATAACCACTATACTGTCATTGGTGTTAAAAATAAAGATCACCATCTACAAGTGTCTAGGGTTAAACTAAAGGTGAAATTTTGGAAGGGTAGCTACCTTCCGGGAAGCAATGACGTTGACAGACTCAAGGATGAAAATTTGTGAGTAACTTTCCAGGAGCAGTTGAATACTAAACAAGAGAGTTTAAAATTTGATAATATAGAAGATGAGCGGAATAATTTTAGGAAGATAATGTGAAGTTGCTGATGGTGTCTTAGGGAAGCAAGTTATGAACGCCGCTAGAAATATTAGTGAAAATGTTTTATGTTTAATAGAGAGGGGAAGGGCTTGTATAAGAATCATCTGAGTGATAGGTCATATGAAAATAAGAGGAACATAAAGAAAGTTGGGAAAGCATTACGTTATGAACTAAGGAGTTATGAAGTGGAGGCCATGGATAAAATTGCCAGGGAACTGGAAGATGGCGCTAGATGACATAATAGATATTGTATTGGCATATTATTAAATTGAGAGAGAGTAGTCAATCTGAAAATGTCCCAATTAAAGATAGGAACGGGGCTACAATTAGTGATAAGGGAGAGTTAAAGAGAGATGGGTAGAAACTTTTGAGAATGTACTTAACTGGGATAGAGTTACAGGAAAAGATATAGAGGAAAATGAAAAAGTTTGTTACACCTTGGATGAGAAGAAAGATTTATTCTATGAGGAAGAATTAGTGACAGTAATAAAAAAGTAAAAGAAATATGATAAGGCCCCAGGTGCTGATAGTGTAGTAAATAAGTTTCTTAAATATGGTGGTTATGAGGTAAGAAATAAGCTACTCAAGATTATGAATATGATTTTTGATGAAAGGGAAGTACCTAGCGATTTTAGAAAGACCCTAATTAAACCCCTGTATAGGAAAGGCGATAAGATTGAGTGTGGTAATTAAAGAGGCATTTGCCTGGTCTCAGTAGACAGGAAATGTCTTAGTATGATAATACTTTTTAGACATACAGATGCTGTAGACAAAGTTTTAGGGGAAGAACAGTGCGGTTTTAGGAGGGTTAGAGGATATGTCGACCAAATTTTTACTCTTAGGTTAATAATTGAGAAGTGCCTGTGTCATCAAACCCTTTTAGCCCCCAGTTTTACAGATTATGAGCGCTTGATTCAGCTGATAGAAGAGCTTTCGCAAAAATCTTATCTTTGTATGGTATACCAGACAAACAAATTAAAGTGACTTGTGCTACGCACGAGAATAATACTGCTGCGGTTAAAGGTAGGAAATGAGGTTAGATCTGGTTTCGCATTAAACCAGGAGTTAAGCAGGGCTGTGTTCTAACCCTATTTGTATGGATCATTTTGATAGACTTTGTCGTAAGGTACACAGGAAAGGCAAAGGGAGGACACGGAATCAAATGGGGAAGTAAAACTTTCATGGACTTAGATTATGCTGACAATTTAAGCATCCTAGATGAAAGCGTGAGCAGAATGAATGAACTTTTAGAGGTTTTGTGAGTTCAGGGTGCTAGAATAAGTTAAGATGAGAAGATGACGTTGGATAACGAAAAGATCGATCACGTGGACAGCTTCACTTACCTTAGTAGTATAATTAGGAAAGATGGTGGGAGCAGTGAAAATATTACAAATAGAATAGCCAAGGCTCAGTGTGTTTTTTCACTGTTGAAAAAAGCTTGGAAGAATAGGAAGATAAGCCTGCGAACCAAGATTAGAATATTTTGAAACTACAGTGATGACAGTTTATAATTCTGAAGCATGGGCACTCCAAAAAACGCAGAAAGATTTGCCAGACGTTTTCCAGAGAAATTGCCTACGGACTGTTTTGGGTACCCGACTGACTGGTCGTATTTCACATAGTAGGCGGTACGAAAAGTTAGGACAGGCTAGGGCACGTTTTGCGGATGAAGGTTTAACAGTTTGTCGAAGATTGTCCTTTTCGGCCAACCGTCTAGGGCTGAACAGAAAGCAGGCCGCCCTCGGTTGGGGTGGGAAGATGTCGTATGGAAAGATTTAAAGGAAATTAGAACTTCCTGAGAGGGTGTAAAGAGGGAGGCTTTGAATAGATACGGATGGAGCAGGAGCGCGCGTAGCTGTGTTGGCCTCAGACGGCTTGATGCTGTGGTGAGTTTTCAATAGTAGTAGTAACCACTATACTCCAAAAACGTTATCATGGTTTAACACTCTCAATATCATTGTTTGTCTACTCTTATTTGATTCACCCATGGTTTCCATATTTTATTCGCTTTACACCTTTTCTTCTTTATCTTTTTTTCCTCTGCTATTCAACCAAGAGCTACTTTTTTCACACGCCTCAGAAAAGCTTAATTAATCCTGTTGTTTTCCAAATAATGATGACAAATACAAAAACCTTATCAAAAATAACTGCCAGCGAACACTTTTGACACCTTGTTACCTTCTGAACACCTTGTCACATCTATAAAGACGGTGACCCGTTAAAAATAATACCATTTTCATATTTAAGGTACAGCAGCGCTTAATTGAGTGACTTATAACAAAAAAGATTACAAAAAGGGTGCTTACCAAATGAATTTCTTTTGGAATTTATAGGCTTTGCTATGTTGCTCTCCGGAATAAAAAATGCTACCATTATAGCACATATTACCAGAAATGATCCAAAAACAAACGGTGGACCTGGAATAAACTGCAAAAGAAAGGTAAGTTTATCAATTGCACAAACCTTGCACGCTAAATATAGACAAATTAACAGGAGAAGCAAAATACTAAGTTAAGTACCATCCATGAAAGCCTTGAACACAAATAATAAGTTGAAATCATAAATATATTAATAGGCCTATAGATATAGCCCAGAACACAGCAAATAATATGTAGCAAACAAAGTCTGCCACAATAAACACAAACATTTTTCAGATTAACAAACACACTTAAAATGACTATTGGTGATATCTTTTACGAAAAAATCCAAAGAGAATTTCTATAACACTTCGCTCGAGAATCAGCACAATCTCACACAGCTAGGAATATTACATAGAGAGTACCCTTTCACTAAAAATTGCCAAAACCGTCAGGTTACAGGATGCAAGCCTGCACAAAAAACAATCATTTCTATCAGAAATGAATTTTAGCCCCCCCCCCCTATATATGCCAATTCAGGGTATATATTTCTACATTGGGGGGGGGGGCAAATTTTATTTCTGATGTAAATGGGAGGTAAGTTTAAACTTTACCCCCCCCTCCCCCTAATGTAGAATTATATACCCTGAATTGGCATATATAGGGGAGGGGGCTAAAATTCATTTCCGATAGAAATGATTGTTTATATTCGTAATCCGCATAAAAAAGGCATCGAATGGTGTATTCACTTTATTTGAAACTCAATAATATGATTTGGTAAATATTGACCGATTTATTTTGTATCCCTTTAAATATTAAAGTAGTTCAATGTTGATTTTGTTTTGTAGCCGTAAATATTAAATAATATTAGGCCTGTAGAAAAAGAAACAAATGTTCCAATCAGATTTTTGTTCTTTGGTTTTGTCTTATGCTTAGACCTATGCATCGCAATTCTAAATACCTTTTTCTTAACCCTAATTGGGTATCGATAGTGGTTGTCATCATCCTATTGTGCAGGCTTGCATCCTGTAACCTGACGTTTTTGGCAATTTTAGTGAAAGGGCATTCTGTATGTAATTTACCCCCCCCCCCCCAATGTAGAAATATATACCCTGAATTGGCATATATAAGGGGGGGAGCTAAGATTCATTTCCAATAGAAATGATTGTTACATTCGTAATCAGCATAAAAAAAGGCATCGAATAGTGTAACTCAATAATATGATTTGGTAAATATTGACCAATAAATCCTTAAATAAATAATGTAAATGCAAAATAAATCCTTAAATAAATAATGTAAAATAAACTCATTCAAGATATTAGAAAGAAAAATAAATTTAAATCATATATTTATGATAAAATAGCACTGACTAGGTAAAAAAAAGTTGTCGCCCATACCCCCTCCCCCTACTCTCGTCAAATAGAGCGGATGGTCATAAAAAACTTTATCAAGACCAAGGAGCCCTGTCTTCAACCCCAATCCCTGGCCAGGATCACAGCACGACTTTTATAAATAAAACAGATCAAATGCTTATTCCATAAATTTTGTTTGTTTTGATTACGATAAAAGACAAATGACAAATGTGTGGAGATTAAGTATATATTTAAAAAATATTAAAAGGGTTTTTTGAGCTTCATGATTACAAGTATGACGGTAAAATTGCAATGAAAACGTCATAATTAAACCAAAATTAAAAATATTTTGCAAACAGGATTCATGGGCTGATGGTGCTTCCTACACTCTACCTCCGGCTCCACGCATACATTCAGGCTTATAACTCATGGTCATTCAGGAAATCTAGGAAATTGTCTTCAATAATTAAATGTTCGTGACTAAGATCGCAGTAAAGTCGTTCTAAATCAAAACACAGTTTTGCCTTAGGATACATCTTTCAAATTGTGTTTGATTTCCACCAAAATCGATGTTCAGGGATTTTTGAGCCTACTGATTATCATTATAACGTAAACTTTTTTGGGATTATTCCTATACTATTTCTCGTTTACTAACAAGAGAAAAGGTTTATCCAAGTTGATGAATCCTAAATATGGAAATGGAGCTTTAAGTTATACCATGTGTATCGCTAAGCAACTAATGGCTTCCATCATTTTTAGTTGCAGCAGCTCAACTATAAACAAATCAATTAGAGCCCAGCATTGGTGCATTAATCTAAAGCTTATAGTAAAAGCACTTTCTTGACGTTGAAATTGAAGTTGAAGGAAAATCCCTTAGCAGGTACATTGTTTGTTTTTTTACATTTTTTTCCAGACAAACCCTTCTCCTAGTTAAAAGCGGCCCTTTATTACGCTTTATTATTATATTTTTTTCCGTACCTGCCAGGAAAACATTTTCCATGAATTTTTTGGTTAAAATCTGCCGGCAATTTTAGCAAACTTATTGGGGTTACTATTTCTTGACCAGTTTGTAGCATTTTCATGATTCATAGGCAACATCAAGTTACTTAATTTAGCATTAAACCAGTCAGAGGTTGCTGAATTTGTCATTATGTCCCATTAAATATTATAGACTATTTGCACAATTGGTTCCAATATTACTTGAAGCCATAACCTAGGTGGGATTCAGATTTTAGGCTTGAGTATCGTGAATTATTGGATTGTTTAAGCAATCTGTCGGTTAAGAGGATACTTTATAGTCGATTAGTAAAATTGGTTAAATGTTGTATCTAGTATTTAGGAGGGCTTGCTTTTTAGGAGGCGAGTAGTTTGCCTATTTGGTTAATAATCCGTCTAACCTAACATAGGCAAGTTATTGTTGGGTAGTGATAAGATTTGTTAACTGACCCTTCCTTTATAATCTTTTTGTATCTTTTTAGGGAGTAGTTTATTGAGTTGCCAAGTTATTTAGCTGGTACTTAGCTGAAATTTTATTTCGTATCATTCATACCGCCAGAGATCGTACCTGAATTGTTTCTAGTATTGTTATCGTGTCTAAATTATGTGTCATATCGCTATCCAGTGCTGTGTAGATATCAATGTCGTATTACAATGCCAAATACAGTATTTGTTATTATATAGTTTGTACCACAACAGATCGTATTTGAATCGTTTCTAGTATTGTTATCGTATATCGTGTCTAAATTATGTGTCATGTCGCTATCCTGTGTTGCGTGGATATCAGTGTCGTATTGCAATCCCTAATATAGTATGTGTATTTCAGGTTTAAGTACCCAACACCTACCAATATTTTGTCCCTTATGTATATAAAAAGTAAGTTGAAAGGCCAAATAAGGCATTGATCATTGGTTGATACAGAGATTTTTAAAGATGATTTGCATAAGTCAGCTAATCATAATCCTAGCATCAAATTTTGTTAGTTGTCTGGAAATTAACAAGTTTTCGTAACTCATATACGTTGTTGATGGAATAGCCTTCGATTGTCATTAGAAGGGTGATTTGAGGCCTGTTGATCACAGAAGCATTTGGCTTCTGGATTCACAGCCATCGGCAAACATATAGCTTATCCTCAAGTCGCGGTTCGTGAATGCCTAACAACCCGTAGTTTACCACACCACTAATAGATGGAATGTAAGATTCCAGGAGGGAAGAAATGGAAGCTTCAAAGACACATTTCTAAAGAGATCTTAAAAAGCCGTCTTTCACTAGAGCAATACCCATACCACAAAAATTCACGTCTTCAGTCGCATACAAGCCACAGAAATTGGAAAACATGAGTCCTGAGGTTCCTCTAGTTCACAATATGCCTTAAGATCGAGAGAGTGATAGAATTCAACCCCCAAGTCCTAAATATGAAGCATCATGCGTGTCAATTATTCTCTAATTATGCTATCCCTCACGATCGAGTTCAAAAGATATAGTCATCAAGTCTTGTAGATGAAACGCCCAACGTGCAAATCTAGTTCCTGTTTGAAGAAGGTTCCTTTAAGTATGGAAATCTAAAAAGACAATGAGTTTTAAAAGTGTGTACAACTTGAAACTGAAGTTTACATTGCCAGACAGCACAATTACATGAGGGGATGCATTTCAAAAATACAAATCAACCACATGCCATGTCAGACAATACCAACTGTACACAGGGAACCGAGTATCGGAATTATCAGTCAGTCTACCGGCACGAGTTTCAGGAGTGTGGGGAGGTCCTCTTTTCTTACCAAAAGGCATCGACAAGCTGGAATACAGTCAAAAACAACTGCTTAGAGTATTGAAGAGCTTGAACGAGTAAACTATAAGGGCATGTTGGACGGGTCTAGTAAGAAGCCGGAGCTCTATCATACCAACTTACAAGGGATAGATATGATTCGTGTGAAGAATCTGCAGTAAAAGAACCTCCAGAACTGTTGCCCCTTTTAAAGACTGGACGAGACGTAGACACATGTAGATGCCATCAAGCGAATCACCAAGATAAATGATTTAGGCAAGAATAAGAAAATCTTCGTTGCAACCCTCTATTTCTACGTTCATCCCTAAACGAGCAGCTGCTTTGATTCCGTAGAGGCTAATTAAGGAAAAAATATCAGAAAGGAGTCCTCCTCAAACGTAATTTCTTGGCTTCCGCCGTCAACGGCCTCAAAAGAGATGGCGTAGTGTTGTCCCAGGCGGTAAACCTAGTGACCTTGGCGTTTTCCTCTCGACCTGGAAGGAATTACCTTCCTATCACTTTATCCTCTAGGATAAAATGGCAGAATTTTTTTTCTATTTTTTGTACACTTTGTTTACAGCAATGAAAGAATGAGGTGTACGTTGTCGGTGTTGTAAGTTTTGCGATTTAGTCCGGGATACAAACGTTGTCTGCTAAAAAGACTATTCAGTCTCATAGTCTTAAAAAGACTATCAGAGTAGCTGTAAGAGGATTTACTCCTAAATAAAGATACACAGCTTTTATATTGAAAAATAAATAAGGGTTGTTCTGTTCTTTAGTTTAAAAACCATTTGGCCCCTATTAGCCTCCAACTGTGCCCCGACAGACGTACTAAATCAGAACACGTTATAAACGTTGACACGTTACTCCTTGTTGAAAATCAGAGTCAAACAAGAAATTTTAATCTGAAAGCTCCGGTTGATTGCTAAGTCGATATTTAAGACCTTCTCAGCTTGTCGATTGCAAATCTGAGGCTGAATTTGCAATGCAGAAGTTCGACATAAGAATAGATGGATAGATAGATAATTTATCAGCCACTAGGCCATACACAAACATTACAATGATTATATAAGACAACAACCAGCATACACTTAAATAAATGGTATAACTACTAACAACAAACAAAAACCTTAAACCCATTATTTACATCTTTTTAAACCCTCTTTTATAAATCCAGTCACTGCTATAATATTGTAAGTACGCATTTTCCCGTCTTATGTTTGATTTTCACCCAGCGAAAGTCAGCACGACTAATCCTACTAATTCTTCTTCACCATCGCTACTCCCAGCCCGATCCTTCCCAAAGCAGCTCCTCCTAACACAACTGTTTCGGCTAAGACTTCTTCTACGACAGAACCTCCTACCACGTTCCAACTACCAATTAAGACTAGCATCTATTAATAATAAAACTTGTTGGTAAATATTGTAGCTATTAACATATAAAAAAATTGTATATATTATTAGGCGAACAGAAATTAAATAAATGAAAAAAGGAAAACTTTTGCAAAGAAAGTAAAGAAAGCCAATTAAAACTATTAAAAGTAACGGAAATTACTACTAACAGAAGAAGCAAAATCTACAAAAAATACGTAAGAAATTACAACAACATACAATGAAACCAAACTGAAAATAAACAGAAACAGTCATAAATAAGTGAGAATTTGCCCTCCCCCGGCCTCCTCTCCCAAGACTTAAGTGTCGTTTGTTTTTTATTGAAAAAAATCTGCACCTAAGCAGTTTTTCTTCTTCATTGCAGTATCAAAACAATAAATTTTCTAGAAATTCTTTTTATCGATATGAGTATATTTGTAACAGCCAATTTAGTTTTATAGTCTAAACAGTAGCGAAGCCTGTAAGACAAAAAAAAAAAAAAAAAAATTTTTTTTTTTAGGAACCGAGGTTTTTTTTGCCCCACCCTTCCACCAAAAAAAAAATTCAACGTGGCCCCCCCCCCCCCCGCAACCCCAAGGAAACTATCTCTGAAAGTTACAAATCGATTCCCCAGTCATGACACAAAATAGAGTACACTTACAAAAACTTTAATTTTGGTAATACCCACCTACGAAGAGGAAAGGCCCCCCCCTTGATGGAACTTTTTGTCTAGTCGCATGCTTAACGTAGTCGAACATCCACTTTTTTCTTAATAACTGCAAATTTTACACAAAAAGGGATGTATTTTCCTTTTGCTTTTGTTGGCAAAAGAAAAGCCTAATGTCAGTATTCGAACTCGTGACCCTGAGCTTGGAATTATGATATTCTTTTCATATATACAAATAAAAGGGTTGTCCCTAGAATTAGACTAGTTACAGATACTCACTCATTATATAAAGGACAGAAATATCACAATTATTTGTATTAAACGTTTTTCAACATTAAGATTTACAACATAAAACATAGTTTAATATTTCATGAAGATCTTTATTTTCCAAACTTTTTCTTTCTTTTGAATTCCTTCTTTCCAAATGTATATGAAAATCAACAAGATAAACAGAACTTCCATTTTAAACAATTTATTCAGTTCTCAGTAAAGTGCAAATAACATCGAGTCTTTTGGGGGCTTGCAGTGATGGTATATGCACAGTTATCTGTTGCTGTTATCTTCGTTTTTAAGTTTGGCTTCTTGGCTCATTACAATCTCTTTTTGTTTCAAGTTTCATTTCTTAAGTCTTCACGATGTCTGCTCATTATAGTTTTTATGTCTGTTCTACTTTTCAGGTTGTTTTTTTTTTTGCTTTAGTACAAGAACAACAAAGACATCTTAGAAACCAACAAAGTTATGAATGCATTACAATTCTCTCTTTTGCCGGCTCTTTACATTCTGAAGAGCCTTGGCTCTTCAGTAGAAAATTCACATCAGGAAATAAACGCAGTTTATGTTTCTGCGACCATATTTGGATTTCATCCGCATATCGTCAATCGGGTATCAAAGGGACATATCTCCAATAAATTTTCAGAAGAGCAAAAAAACCTACAATTTTTTTTTCCTCTCCGATCCGATAACCGTGAAACAAAAATAGATCGACATGTAAATCAATACATATCAATACGTTTTTGTTATACAGTTATCGTAAGGGAAATAAAAAAGTTGTGAGTTTTATTTGCTCTTCTGAAAATTTACAATTATGGAGATAAGTCCTTTTGATACCCGACTGACGAATATGCAGTCTCAAAGCAGTAAACAGCAACACGACTTATACAGTTCTGTACAGCGGAAAAGAGGACAGACATGCAGCTAGAGTCACAGCTATATTGAACCCAAATGCAGCAAAATCTCTTTGCTCGTGGAAGCCGATTGACGAGAGAATCCTGTACACACGATTTGCATCAAACATGCAAAGCTGTCGCTAGTCATCTGCTATGCACCAACAAATGATGCCGATGAAGCCTCGAAAGACGATTTTTATGAAACCCTCCAGTCCGTCCTAGACTCCATCCCTCTCCATGACGTCACTTGCCTGGCAGGCGACCTAAATGCGAAAGTTGGTCAGGACAGATCTTATTGCCCCGAGGTGTTGGGACATCACGGGCTTGGAACTATCAACGAAAATGGTGCAAGGCTAGTCAGCTTTGCCATGTCGAACGACCTGTTGATAGGAAGTACATTATTCGAGCACAAAGATATCCATAAGTATACATGGGCATCCCCAGACAAAACTGTCAAAAATCAGATTGACCACTTTCTGATCCGACGACGGTGGAGAACTAGTCTGAAAGACTTGAGGAGTTACAGAAGTGCGGACGTCCGGTCGGACCATGAACTTCTTGTAGCAACAATCAAGTTGAAACTCCGCTCCAACAGATCTCGACAACCAACAAAATTACCAAGAAATTTCGACGTGGAGAAGCTCAGAGACAAGGATGTTAGGAGACAATTCAGCATTAAACTCTCGAACAGATTCGAGGCACTTGCTGATATACCACAAGACGTAGAAAAAGTTTGGAGGACTATACAACAAAACAGGAACTGCTGAAGAAGATCTTGGCTTTAAAAAGTCAATAAAGAAACAGTGGATATGCCAGAAGACATGGGACTTGATTGAAGACCACAAGAAAATAAAACAGAGCTTGCTCAGTAATGATCCCTCTGCTGATGTCATGAAAGACATAGCGTATAAAAAATTGACAGAGAAGTGAAGAAAAGCGCTAGATCAGACAAGAGACAGCACCTCAATGAGAAAGCGAGAATGGCAGAAGAGGCAGCCCGACGTGGTGACACGAGAGCTGTGTACCGCCTAACTAAAGAAATCGTTGGGAAGACCAACGTACAAGATGGACCAGTAAAAGAGGAAAACGGAAGACCGCTAACCGATCCAGATGACCGGAAAAATAGATGAGCGGATTACTTCGAAAGCCTTCTCAACCGCCCGTCCCCTGCTGTTCCACCAGATATTCCGGACAGCCCATTTTTAGGTCTCCTCATTAATGAAGACGAGCCAACGACGAATGAGATCCTTCCAGCCTCGAATAAGCTGAAGGATGGAAAATCTCCGGGTAGTGATCGTATATCTGGAGAAGTGGTCAATTCATCAATCCGCAGGTCCCTTTCGGTGTGGCCAGGCTTCTTTTCCCTCCCCTGGCAAAAAGAAAAGTCCCCAAAGACTGGGGAGCAGGAACCATTATTAAATTGTTCAAAAAAGGAGACGCGACAGTCTGAGACAATTACAGAGGCATCAACCTCCTCTCGATACCCGGAAAACTCTTCTGCCTAATCATCCGGACAAGACTTCAAGCTGCCTTAGACCCGCATTTACAGGATGAGCAACATGGTTTCCGACCAAAAAGATCTTGCGCCGATCTGATATTCACACTGCGCACCATGCTTGAAGAATCAAATGAGTGGAGACAACGTCTATATCTATTGTTCATTGACTTTGAAAAAGCATTCGACTCAATAGACCGCCCAATACTATGGAGGATCCTGATCTTCTACGGTATTCCTGAAAAGCTGGTTCGCCTTATCACGGCAGTGTACGAAGACACGGAATGCTGCGTGAGAACCTCTGAAGGAAATACAAGATATTTCAAAGTGATGACAGGTGTCAAACAAGGATGCGTATTGTCTCCATTCCTCTTTATTCTCATAGTGGACTACATATTCAGACAAATTGATGGATATGGGATCAGAATTGCGGGCAAACTAGTCAAAGATCTCGACTTTGCAGACGATGTTGGATTGATGGAGAAAGACAAAAGCAAACTTCAAGAATTTTTATGCAAGTTAGCCGAAAGAGCCGAGCAGTTTGGGTTACATATCAACGCCCCCAAAACCAAATCGATGTCAACCACTAACTCACCGATGTATATTCAGCTGGGAACTGAAAGCATAGAGCAAGTCACCGACTTCTGATATCTTGGTATCACAGTCTCGTTTAGTGGCGATTCCGAAAGAGCTGAGAACACGAATAGCCCTGGCAAGCTCGGCATTTCAACGACTTCGACCAGTCTGGAGATCAGCGAAGTACTCACTCCAGCTAAAACTTCGCCTTTTCAGAAGCAACGTCCTTTCGATCTTGACGTACGCGATGGAATGTTGAAAACTCACAGCTGAGCAAGAAAAACGACTCACTGCATATGAAAACAACTCTCTTCGACGTATCATGAATATTAACTGGAAGGATAGGATAACAAACTTGGAAATTCGCCACTACACAAACCAGCCTGATGTCGCTGATGTAGTCAGGCAACGAAGATGGCGATATCTTGGCCATGTTATCCGTATGTCAGGATCGAGACTACCGAATATGCTTCTCCAGTGGCAACCAAACGACACACGTCGACAAGGAAGGCCCAAAAACACGCTTCGCAGGACATATGAGCGGGACAGGAGAGACCTTCATGCATCCTTAATCCCAGAGTGGGATGACATCTACGCCACAGCTCATTTCCAGGATGATTGGAGGCTGTTAACGGACGCCCTGTGTGCCTCTGGAGGTACAGGAGGAGCTAAGGTCTAAGGTCTGACGAATATGCTGTCCGAATTCAAACAGGGTCCTTAGATGTTTTCCTCTCAATAAGGATACTAGATCGTCCACATATGACCTTTCATTTCCAGAAGAAAAACACAAGACTACCAATTTCCCCCAATTTTACAGTTAGAAAGCTCCTCCGTTTATTTTATAATTAATATTTTTTAAATATTATGTTAATTTTATCATGTCATAGAAACAAACTATGACTTCGATCCATGGACTGTTTTCTGAGTGTTTCCCATCAAAACCAATATTTGGAATAAAGGGAATCTTAAGTTTTAAATCTCTTCAACCTCTTTTAATCATTATTTTTAGTCATCTTTTTCTAAAAAGATTTTCTTTTTCTAAAGTTATTAGGTTCAGCACTTTAACTATTTAACATATCATGGTTGCAGAAATAACTGCAATCCAGTAGCGAATTCCCGCCCATAGTAGCCGAAATAAAAAAAAAAAATACGTTTAGATATCATTTTTAGATTTTGACCCGTTTTTCATTTTCTAGCTTTTTATTGAAACTATTTGATTCAGCTTTATCTTAATTAATAGTTTTTACAAGTGCTAAAAAAACACAAAAAAATCATATCTAGATTTAAGCTCCTTTTTTCTAAATATCAGTACCATCTTTCGTTTATAACTAAAAGGATCTGAATTTGAAGGATAGATATCCTTTTTAGACTTTGATCCGTTTTTCCTATTCCTAGCTTGTTATTGAAACTATTTGGTTAAGCTTCATCTTAATTGAATTTTTTTTACAAGTAGCGAAGCCTGTCAGAAAAAAAAAAAAAAAAAAAAAAAAAAAAAAAAAAAAAAAAAAAAAAAACGAATGAAGAATACTGGCCAGCCATGAAAAACTTAAGTTTATTTAGTTTTTTAATCTTTGTTTCTTTTATGCTGAAAACACCTCGTTTTTATACAGGCAAAATATCCGCGTTGTTTTTTTGTCTTTTCGCTGCTGTCCGAAGTCTCGTTCTGTCTGTCTCTGCTTCTTTGAAAAAAAAAAAAAATCTCATCTACATTTAAGCTCCTTTTTTTTGAATATCTTTCGTTTCTAACTAAATAATCTAAATTAGAAGGAAAAAAAAGATATAACAATAGGAGATTTTTAATAAAACGTTTTTTTTATGTCTTTTTTATTTGCCACAACAAAGGCCAGGTCTGACCAAAAGCGTTAGAACATTTCAGAAACAACCTTAGCAGAACAATTAATAATTATTCACCCTTTCAATCACCTCATAAGTAAGTAAAAACAGCGACGCGAAAAAAAGATCTAGGGTACCCTAATTCTGGTTAGCAATGTTCCAATGGGCAAGTTAGAAAAAAGCCAAACAATTAGGGAAATGCATGCATTATTAGCAGGGAAAAGCAAACCATCAACAATATTACTATCTTTTAGTTTACCTGACGAACAAGGTCCCACGCTGGATCCTAGAAATTAAAAATGATATGGTAATTCACCTTGACATTTCAGCAGCTAATTAACATAAAAGAAAAGATTCGGCATAGATGTCCCTCGTTTAACACGAATGCAGAAGGCTTATTTTCTTATTAGGTTGAGTTTATCTTCATTAGTTTTTAAAATACAAAAGCAAATGCGTTTCTTCTTTTTACAGATCAAATGTTTTAAGGAACAAAACACTTTCTAGCTTAAACCTTGTTACCTTAAACAATGTTTATGCTAATCGAGGGACTACTTTACAGGAGACAAAATATACTTTCAGAAAAGAAGAGTAAATAATCAAGAGCTAGAAAAGGAGAGAAACGGCAAAGAAAAGAAACTACAAAAAAAACTACATAATATTTTAAATCAGAGGTCATTTAGGGTGGACATGATGGGTTTACGGTCCTACATCAATTTAAATATTGAGCCAAAAAAGCCCTTTTAATAATAAATAAGAGAGCTTCCGGACACATAAAATTTAACCTCAGTTGGTTGCAACGAAACATTTATTTTTTGTCAGTTTATTTGAATGGCTAAAGTCCACTGAAATAAAATACGAAGAAAATTTGTTAATAACAGTGTAATAATAATTTTCGAAGTTTGCTACATAGAACGCACACACAAAACTAGCCCTCCAATGCTAAGGCCCATGGAATATGGCAGCAACTGCGATCGATGGATCATAGTTTCGGAGCAATATGGATAATGGTCTCAGACAATGTATATCGGTTTGGATGCATATCCTCTAAAGGGGAACAATGAAATTCCAAGCAGCTAACCCATATCAAGCTTAATTGAGATCGCGTATAAAATTTTAATGGATACTGATATACAAGGCCGTACCCAGAAGGGGGGGGGGCGAAATATTTGTGTGACTCGTAAAAACGTAACAAAAATGAATACAAACAAATTTTGTATGCATTTTTTGAGGGTTTTTTTGTGTAACCCCCCCCCCCAAATAAACTTTGAGTAGAACCCTTTCCAAAAAAAAATCCTGGGTACGGCCATGCTGACATACCACAAGAATTATGACCTTTTCTCAAAGAAGAGGTCCATTCGAGCCTGGACATAAGACACCATAACTATAGCTAGAGACAAGATTTTGTGAATGAATTTCACGCACTCCTTTGGTGATTAGGCTGTTAAAAAGGGGGTTTATACCCTCCCCCTCTATAGGGGTCAGATCATTCGTAGACAATAAAAAGGCATAACATTAAGACTAGACTTCGTTCCCTCTATGTTTGGTTTGGATTTGACACGCTTTTCTTAATGTACTTATGACAAGAATTTAGGGACCCCTCTCTACCCTCTCCCCCACAGAGGTCATTTCGACCCTGAATTTACGGACTGGCCTTGAAAATGGCGGTGAAATTCGGAAAGAAAGAAGAGGGAATATGCCTCGGTTCCTTCAAAATTGCAGAAAAATGACCTTGAAACTCTTGCTAGATAAAAAAGAAATTAAGATAAAAAATTTTAAAATTAAGTAAATATGTTTCATTCTTCAAGCATGATTGAATTACACAAAGCTGGTTAGAGATTAGTATTTGAAATGTTGAATATATCTTCTACACTCCCCCCTCCGTCTGAAAAGAGTGTCTGCACCCATTATAAATCATTGCGTACTCCTTGATACCAATATACAATTGTTAAAAAAAGATTCGCCGTTGAATCCTTTTTTTTTTTTTTTTTTTTTTTTTTTTTTAGATATTTAGCATAGATCTGTGCATGTGAACCATATGCTATGCAACCTAGACTTAAATTTGCCACTTTTTCCACTGCTTGCAACTTTCGTGACTTCCTCTAAGACGTCCAAATGTGTAGTCGGAAAAAAAAACTTGCTTGTGGATAAGCAGAAAAAAGAAAATCATCTGGCATTTTTGTTTATAAATAAACTATCCAATTTCCATACTTTATTCCTGTTTCTTGGGATAGTGCCTATTTCGAGGACAAGGATAGTGTCGTGATTTGTCTTTAAATTTTTAATTCGTCTTTAAGAGTGATTTCCTTTGCAAAAAAGTAATGAAAATATTAGTGCAAGTGCCACTTTTCTTTTCCCATTGAATTTTTTTCCTTTTTTGAAGTAATGAGTACTGTAGGCATGAGGAGTAGATGCCGTTCACAGAAATGGCGTCTGCAAAAATGGCAGCAAAAGTGCCGTTCTTAGTACCCCATGATATTTTTCTCTGGTCGTATCAATGGACGAATTTATAAAAAAGACGCGCTGATACAGACGTTAGGTTTTAAACGAGTCCTTAACCATTTTTCTCCGATAATCCAGTGGCCTGCTAGCAGTAGAAAAAAAAAAAAAAAGAAGACTAATCAGTGCTACCAATGCTAAAATATCTATTTCTGGGGTTTTCAAGATGTGGAAAAAGAGCCATTGATTAAGGGTCTTTCTTAGACCACGGTGATTTTAACGGCTAAATTCTTATTCCAATCATCAACCGTTTGTAAGGGCCTCCAAGCTTATTTTTGAAAATCCCAGATATATTTTCGTCATTAGTTTTACTGTTTAATTCACTAATTACTTTTTACTATTAAATATAGCCGTTCTACTTATAAAGTGTAGCGTTTTTTTATTTAAGTTATTATGGATGGTTGTTTGCTGTTTATTATATTGCAACTACTGGTGCAATCGAGATTTAAACGAAAAATTATTCCTGGTGAAAGTTTGCGCGTTTCGTGCCATATTCATTATGGATCGTCTACTAGTTGACTCACAGGGGTGTCTAAAAGTTAAAAAACCGCTCCACAAAGTACAAGTAGCTAGTTGTGTTTTTGCACAGACTACAATTTCAGCTGATGACTTGACAAAAATTTCCTGCAGCCATAGATCTTCGTGCGAGCAGTGCAAAAAATCAAAGAAAAATGTTTCATTTTAGTGATTACATACAATCATCTAGCAAAAGTAATAAGTAAATATTCAGCTTTAAAATTCTATATTTTGCCCAATTGAAAGTTTTGCCGCAAATTTATTCTGACTAGGTCAATTTGGTGATGATTTTCTACCCTTTCATAAAAAATAAAAAAAAAACCTCTTACCCTTTCTTGCTTTTCGACATGTACTGTAGCATTTCCAATAGTATCAATATGATTATCACCAGTTACTTCCAAGTCGACATGGAAAATATAGAAAATGAGCCCATAAACAGCAGGTCCTAAACCATTGCATAAACCGCGAATACCAGTGATCATCCCTTGAGCAAGCCCTATAAAATCAAATGAAGGCATTGTATATTCGAGACTTAATAACAACCTGCACATTTAGTACATTATCCAGCTGGATTTAAAAGCAAGATGAACAGCTTGTTTCAATATTTGGGAAGAATGAGGTAAAAGGAAGGTCCTTAGTTTCTCCTAATGTCTGTAGATGGCGAACATGATTTAATTAAGTTTTTGAATTTTAGTAAGGAATTAAAAAGATTGGGGAAGAAAATTTTTCCGCGATATTTTGAAAGAGAGGAATGAGTCGACATTACATACAGTGATACACATTTTTTGGGGATATAAAAGTTGGGAAGGATGGCCGGTATGGTGCATAGAGACTCTTTTCTTTATTTGTTTAGTTTAGAATTAAGGGTGTGTTTTATCATATTAACCATGGCCTATAAAGGCTTTTAGTGTTAATAAATATCATATATAGACCTACATTATTGGACTTGATTCAATATCAAGCTGAATTGCTGATTTATATAACCTGGCTACTTTAAAGAAAACACCCAAGGGGTATATCTACAGACTGACACAGAATTTTCTACACGTTCAACAGAGCTAATTAGAATTAATTATAATTAATTGCAACAGCTTATTCAATTAGCGTAATTATTGCGCTCTATGAAACGCGGTTTCAACACCAAAATGGATTTCTTACAAAAAATACCTTTTTTATCGGATAATTATCAGATAAATGTCCTTTTTTGTTGTTCCTCTTGTTAAGTTAAACATATTCCCACTTTGTGACTCTCTACTTCACCCCCTCTCTTTTATTCTTAAATGGTAAGTAATCTTTCGCCTTTTCTTTTTCACATAATCTTTTGGTAACTTATCGCAGACTTGTTAATTAGCTTCAGGTAGAAACTACGCAGTTGCGATGAGTGATCAATGGGCAAAAAGTATTGTTAATGGCTATATATTACTTACTTGCTTAATCCTCATGCCGGGGTGACGTTGAGAGCGTCATCAGCATCTCCGCAAGGGTCGGTCAGCAGCAAACAGCAAGGGCCTTTGTACTAGACAGCGAAATTCCTGCCTGATCCAGAAATTTTCGAAGACTGTCATGCCAACGGAATTTGGGTCTTCCTCTCTGAGGTTTTCGCAAAAAATCGTAAAGAATCCCTGCCGAAGTGTTGGGAGGCAATCGAAAAAATGTCCGAACCAGCGAAGTGTCCACTGGGCAACCTGGTGTGACAAGAGCAATGGGAATTCCTACTTCGTAGACGGTCATTGCTCACAAAGTCTGTCTATCCGATTCCCTCAACTGTCTGAAGCCACTATGACTCCAGTTTTTATTGGAAAAAACGTGCTGTGTCTACGTAGCCCTAACCTCCTGATTTTATACGACACCAGCAACTAGCCTCATCTTCTACCTTAACCGCAGCAATGAAAAAAATGAACACGAAACGTAAACCATAAAGACAAATTCTGGAGTAAGCTATTTCCCTATTCTTTAAAACATCTATACCTGACATCATTTCTACGTTTTCTGAATAAAAAAGCAAGTTGTGAAACATTTCAATCCTTTCACCTATTTCCAGTTCTTTTAATGGGTAATAAGAAGATAAGGATCTCGTCCATGGGGAGTAGCAATGCAGTCGAAGTAAAAAATTCTTATGCAGTCTAAAAGCACGTGTAGAACTCGAAGTTAATGAGGCACTTTTAGAAGAAAAATACCTTATTTTTAAAGCTTAGTTCCCATCCCTGCATGCACTGTTGTAGTGTTTAAATTTAATAAATACCAAAATAAGCTGAGCTTCTTAATCTCAACAACAATTACGAAATTTGTCACAAAATTTGGGACCCGACTAAACTAAAGTATACTTTAACCATCAGGCGAATCTTGGTCTTATTGTCTATTTTATGACCAAGTAGAATTTTTATTTCACTTTTCTTTCGTCGTTTTTCGTCGTACTTTGTCTTTTTATTAGTAATTTCTTAACAAGTACATCCCACAGTGCACCTGTCGAAAACAAAGTCATGTTCCCTGTGAAAAAAAAGTTTGAGCAAAGGTAAAAAAGGTTTGACCATAAATGACCCATCTATTGTAATTACTCCTTTAGTTATCTCTGTGAAGTCGTAAGACATATCTATATCTATCTTTTTGTTTATCTATTTTATCTAGTTATCCTTATTCAATAAAAAGTATTTGTAGCAGCCATCTCCGCAGCAACCTCACACCTTTAAGAACTAAAAATGCCCAAAATTTGTATTCTACGGGCAATGGGGTTTGATCCTGGTCGGTTGACTCAAATGCAATTTTCAACTTTTTTGTTTATACAGGAATAAAAACTTTCAAATTCTGTTTGTATTTACTTATTCAGTCAATCCATTTATTAAATTATATCAATTCTGTTTATGAATGCACGCATAGACATTTTTTAATTTAAATAAAAAATAACCCGATCCCATGAGAGGAATATTCCTTGTGAACATTTCCCCACTATAAACACCAACTGTACCATTTTTATTGACTTCAGAATAATTATAGCTCAAAAATAGTATTTACGGCTTATAATAAGCCTATTTCAAGGCTGCCACTCCTTGGGATTTTATCAAGATATTGAAATATCAGTCCTGAGCTATAAATCCTGGGAACAGGACAAATCAATCATACCCTCAAAAAGCATACTTATGTACTTACAGTATGCACATACTTATTACAAGTGGTGTAGTTTTGGAGGGGGGGGGGGGCAGTTACCTCCAATAACTTGTAGAAAACAATTATTATATAGCCCATGCCCCTTGACTCTCCGGCTTTAGACCCCTCCCCTCCCCCTAATAAAAATGCTGCTGCTACACCCCTGCTTATTACTCTATAATTTCACACAATTATGTATTAGGATATTCTTCAAACCTCATAATTTGTATAAGCGATTCTTAAAATATTATTAATTTTTCACTACTATCCCAGCTCAAATGGCAAATAAAAACCTATCAACAGCAAAGAACAAAACTTGCTTAGTGTGCATCCTATGGCTTACAACTGAAAAAAAAAAACTAGCATACCTTGCTTATCTGGATCTGCATGCGTAGAGGCAAATGAAGAAATTGCAGGGTAAGTGATACTTGACAATGCTGCAAGAATACCAGCAGCCCACATCATCCTAGAAAGAAGAAAACATTACCTTTATACAAATTAGCTAGACAACAAAACATTCAAAACTACAAGACAAGTACTCACTAGCCTACTACAAAACTTTTTTGTCTGTAAAACAAAAGAAAGGAAGAAAAGAACTTGTAATAGTCCTTATCTCGCTCAACGTCTTCACTTGCTACCTAAATCTCACTTTTAATACATGAGAGCAAAGCCAGACATTACGCAAAAAATTAAAAAATTGGACTTCATTTAATACAAAACAAACTTCAATTACTACAGAATAGCGGCTGTGAGACTCTACTATGGAAAAGCAGGATCGAAATTCGAGTCGTCTGGTTGTGACAAATGGTATTGAATTGAATGGAGTATCTATAAATATTTCTTGTCTTGTGGTGGCGCAGTGGGTTTGGTCTCAGCTTCGTAAAACAGGACCAAGAGATAAAACCGACTGAAGCAATACACTGCGGGGCCAACACAAAGCGCTCAGTAGTCAATAAGCGTCGCTAATCCAGTACAATACAAAACAAACTTTCTTCTAATCAAAAAGAGCATAGTGTCATTTTAACCATTTTCTTATTCTTGATGATACTGATCAAAGAGAAGGACTAATCCAAACTAATCCAAAACTGGCACTGATCTCGAACACGGTTAAGTTCACAAAAACACAAAAAATTTCCCTGAATTGCTTAATACAAATTGAACATCAGAATCGTTCTTACATATATTTAGCTAAAAACATTTGCGTAGTACTCTAGGCCACCATATGTGGTCCATAGTGTTGATCGTTTCCAGAGGAGTTGATTCCAGGAAGTAATTGGAGGGAGGGGGCTGGAGGGCTGACAACTACCCTCCTCCAATTGACGTTTCTGATGATTTCAGGGCTCTAGATTGGCAAAAATAAACCGAAAAGCAATATTTCAAGAAATATACGGTCATTGAACTAAAACATATATAATTACTTCCGTTTTTCACACAATTTTCCATAAATTTGTTTTCACAATTAACTTTTACCACTACAACTAATCGAGATAATAGTTATCATTCAAGAATCAGACTCAAATGACGATTCTTCCTAACTTGACAGTTTTTTGTTTCTTCAAAACACGTCGTTAGATTTTCAGTTACTTTACTTGGTTGCGGCAGACGGCGTAACCATGCTACGAAGGTTACCAGTTTTGTTTTTCGTGTTGTCTTATTCTTTTTAATTTTAAGATTTTTTAGTCAACAGCAAGGGCGGATCAAGGATTTTTTTCGGGGGGGGGGGGGGTTTTAAAATTTTTTGCCGCTGTTTTCGACTAATTTTACTGATGTTTACCTAGGTTTTACTACTTTTCGACTCGGTCAAAAATTTCGGGGGGGGGGGGTTAAAACCGGGTAACCCCCCCCCCCCCCCTGGATACGGCCTTGTTCAACAGTAAGGGAAAAGCAAGCATGAGGAACTAAACTCTTGAGTATGAAAACGAAGCGATTCTTTCCTGGGTTGAGACAGAGGATAAAAAAAGAAAAATAAGGTTTGGCTCTTTGTGAGTCTCTATAATTGAATCATTTATCCCGAATTAAACGGCACATCCTGTTCTAAAAACAACACAAGGGCAATAAATTTACCAAGTGCCACCAAAATTATCAAGCGCGAAATATGCACATGCATGTACTATTTTACAGTTCATAGAAACAAAACCCTTTAAAATGGATAATTCAAGATCAGGAAAAAGAAAAAGTTCATTAAAGGATTCACCCCCAGAAAAAGAACGGAACAAAAAAAAATCCACACATCTTGAAAAGAGCAGCGATGTTGTTTT
>JAQQPU010000048.1:74375-94386 GCA_029168905.1 Artemia sp. Kazakhstan ARC1039 | reverse complement strand
AAAAAAAAAAAAAAAAAAAAAAAAAAAAAAAAAAAAAACTGAAAAACTGAAAAACTACCAATGGACCGTTGCGATATAGTTATATAACACACGAATAAATATGTTTTCGAAGAATGTCAGCAAAATAAGTTTTCTTAATTTAAAAACTGTTACCATGGAAATGAAAACTTGCTGGGACACTAGTGAAATTAAGAAAATAATTACATTAGGGCATTCGAGGTGTCTGCGATACGTAAAATCGATTAAACAAAAAGGGAGATTTACAGCTTTACACCAGCAATGGCCAACACATAAAATACCGGGCCATAAGCGCTTTATGGTGGCCATGGAACCTTTATGTAATAAACTCTACAGTGAAACTTGTCAGGTTATGTCTGATCTTTAAATAGCAGAACCTCATTAGTTCGGCTCTTTCTAGTTCAGTTTATTTTGCAAGAAAGAAACTTGATGTAATTCAACATCTGCACAAAACATGTACAAAACAACTTATTATCAGATGAAGGATGGGACCGGGAGGGGTATGTGTTGCTTCTTCATTCTGAAGTTCAGAATATAACAACAAAAACGCTGGCGGTAAACTTTTATGGTTCATTCAAAGGCTCTTAGATATAAACAGGGAAGAAACAGGATTTAATTCCACGTTCGCACCAAGCATGTATAGAACAACCTAATTATCAGACAAAGGACGGGGCCAGGAGGGAGGGGGGGGGGTGTTGCTTGTTCATTCTGAACTTCAAAAATAAAAACAGAAACGCTGGTGGTAAGATTTTCGTGGTTCATCCAAAGGCTCTTAGATATACTACTACTTCTGCACTTTCAAATTACTTCAAACACTATATTCTGCAACAGGGTAAGAACATTCTATAATTTTCGTAGGAACTCAGTAAAATTACCATTTTCTTTGGTTCGGATCTCTTCTGGTCACTGCAAGTCGTAGCTAACGACGTTCTATTATACTATAAAAATGGATGTTACACAAAATGAGGGAAAGACGATGGAAATGCCTAAACTACAATCTTACTATATTTTTTTGTCAACTGGGTGAACGAACAATCACTTTCAGGACATTCAAAAAAATATTTTAATAAATTACTAGAGCCAAATTAATAAAACTTTCAGTAACCGGCTAAAATATCAAATCCTGAAAAACTCTAAAATTTTCATTCTCAACTACTTCCCTTAAAATATTAAAGAAGATGGGTCCAAAAGTGATTGTTTAGCCTATTCTCATCAGTCCAATTATTAAGTTCATTTTGAAACTCAATTCCCAGATAAAATCAAATTAAACAATTATTCCCACGGGTTGTAGCCACCCGCTGCAATTGTTTGTAACTTTTTTGGGGGTTATAAAATTTAGTTGATATTTATTTTTGTTTGCAATAAATTGAATTGACCAAGTCACGATATTTCTTACATTTTCATAGAGAGCATAACTAGGCCGTAGAGTCAGGCGTAGCGGATATGTCATCTTGTTGTCACCTGTCTTGCGTAGCTTACACTAGCTTTAGACTATTTTATGTTTAATTCTTATCTTAGGGTACTTATGTTAACTCAGTATTAAATGTGGGACCACCGCTGGTATCACTATTATATCGGGGGCCAACTCTGTCACCACTGTTCGTACTAGATGCCTTGGGGCAACCAGCTATTTGATATAATATCATATAGGCTGCCACTCTTTGATCTCTAACGCCACACCAGTGCCACTGGCCGTTTCATTAGGGCATGGTAACGTGATCGAAAGATTAAAAGGGCCAAACTGCCTGGGTTCGGGGAAAATAATCTTACACGGTTGGAGATGATAACTCACTTTTAATCTCCCAAGGTCAACTCCAACAAAATATGTATCTACAAACTCTGAAAACAGACTAAAAACAAAATAACTACTTTATTACAAAGAAACTTGGTGCAGGGGGTGGACCCTAGACTGACCCTGGTCAATCCTATAAATAAAACCTTCAAAATCAAACACTTTTTGAATACCATTAACTATCAATGGCCAAGTCCAGACAGACAGAAATAGATCTTATCCCAAAAGTTCACTTATTGGAAAATTACTGGCTTAGCAACGAAACTTTAACTTGTAACTGAAAATTATATTATAAGCAAAGTAATTAAGAAAAGGAAAACAGGCCATTTACCTAAAGAAAGAAAGAAAAGGGACAGGGAGCCCCAACACTAAGTAGTAACTATTGAATCTTGATAGTGAATTTGGCTTGATGTCGAGTTCCTGAAGTTCTGAAAATTAGATACCGCGTCAAGGTTCTTTTTTCCCTTCGCTTTTGGTGACCATATAACCAGAGAAGTTATTGTTTCATTTCATTCTTTGTTACTGAAGGGTTCTTGTTTTCCTTTTTCTTCTTTTCTATCAGTCCGCTTTTCTCTCCTTTTTTTGTATGAGTGAGGGAAAGTAAAATTATTTAATATATGAGTTAGAATAGCTAGCTTACCAATGCTGGGATCCAAACCCATACCAGGCTAGTTGAAGCATTTCAAAAACAAGTCCAACAAGGATTGTACGTTTGGAACCAATGGATCGCATCAATAAGCCTAATACTGCCGTTTGAGCCACTACTGATAATATCCCAACAACAGCAATAAAAGTGGCAACCGCCTCGGCAGAGAACCCCATCACCTAAATAAACAAAGAGATAATTAAAGATAAAATAGAGCACCTTCGATTGGAACAGACAGTAACCAGTGGGGACGAGAATTAGAAAAGCAATTAAATAAACTAAAAGCATTTGAAAGTGCCAATTTTGTAAATCATGCAGTTTTCTACGTACAAATGTGGCTGCTCTAGTCAGATACCTCGGGATAGATGACTTTGCCTCTAGAGCTTGAATATGGTATAACTCGCCAGGTCTTAGGCCCCTTTATGGATTCCCACCAGCCTTGTTCAGGGCAGCTGTAGAAACACTGGCCCATCCTTGTCTTATGAAGGAATAATGTATCTAGAGACTTGTACACTAGACTGTACATGGACTGAACAGTCTAATACAAGGGGGTCGAGGGCGCACGACCCCATAACGTAGTCTAAAGTAGTGTAATTTACATAATTAACGCAAGATTGCGTTAATTAAACTTGCTTCTAACGCAAGTTTATCGGATCAACCTATTTTTCGCTCCCCCTAAAAAAAAAATAATCCTGGATCCACCCCTGTATATCAGTTTCATAGAACCAAACGAAATATAATACCTCAAAAATCAACATAACCGAAACACTTAATAATCCATTTTTCATGAATTAAAAAGGATAAAAAGCTTCCTACAAACATAATGTATCATGCAATTTGTAATATTTGAGAAGGGACTGTCTTTCAAAACAAGGAAGTGAAGTATTCATTAATTTTCTGTACGACATTTTTCCATGGGAAATGAAACCACGAGACCTGTAAAATAAACGATTCCCAAAATAACCTTGGAAAGCTATCGATCAATTGAACTACAATTTATCAGGCATTTTCAAACATCCTCTGCATACTATTTTCAATCATAATATTAATAATAAAAAACTTTAGCAAAGGAACGTATTCTGAATAAAATTGAAAAGAAGGCAATCATACAGGAGTAAGTCAATGGTGAGATTATATAGGTGATAAGACGACAGGAGTTGAAAAAAAAAGTCGAAAGCCTGTTTTAGTGTGAGCCAACTTTGAAATGCTGACACAGCAGGTACATAAAAAAAGACATTAAGCAAAAATTCCCATTAGTAGGAAGGATATTTTTTGGTCCGTATCAAAGAGCATTAGAGGCACAAAACTGTTCCCACTTGGGAAAAAAAAATCTATAAAATTGACCCCCAAAGTACTATCACTGGATGGGAGACAACCAGTTATAACAGACCCGCAGAGGAAAGACGGGAATGGTTATTTTATTCTGGGGTGGGGCAGACTAGTAAAGTTTTCTCCTTTTACAACCCCTTCCACTGACACGTCATCGATCCGCCATGACGAGTAACTCCTGTGATTTCTCAAGATATTTTGCGCTGCTACAAAAGTCGCTTAGCCACAATTGACAAACTAAACTTTAGGATTTTTTGGCATAAATTATTCTCTTAAAGATCCTGACTAGATGTCATGAAAGACAAGGATTCGACATTTTCAAGTTGCTTTCCACGGATCGTTATCTAGGCAGCTCTTGACGTAGGGTACGAGATACCCGCATGACCTTGGATTTGGCGTTAATTAAAATAATCCCAAAGGCTTTAATTGCTGACACTAATTCATCAGTGTCTACTTGAAGAAGATAATCTAGGCTATTAATTTCAATTATATTGTATGCATATGCCAATTTCTCAATTAGTTTCATGGAGCCGTTTACGGTTTCAGTAAGTGACTGTGCTACGTGAGGAATAAGTTAAACAGTTATGGAGACAAGAGACAAACCTTTTAAAACCCCTGGTGATGTGAGGAAGTCATCTGATTCCTTCGGCCATTGGGACCTCGCTACCAAACTCTTGAGAATATGCTCCCAATCAGAAATACCACATTTTCTGATGCTCCATAGTGCAACAGAATGTGTCTGATTCCCTCTTTCTAAATAATGTCAAAAGCCTGTTTGAAATCAATGAAGAATTGTAACAGTTTTTTCGCGCGCTAGATGTATTGTTCCATCAGTTGCCCCGTTAAAAATATCTGGTTTATGGTGCAGCGGTCATTTGGAGCCGGTCTGATATTTCTGTATGATAAGATGTGTCAAAGACTTCAGTCAGTCAAGGATTTCTGTAAGAATCTTTGTCGGTTGAGTTGTCAGTTCTATTGGTCTGTAGTTGTTACAGTAGCCCTTTTCTCTTTTTCTAAAAATAAAGGTATGATAGCGGCTTTCACCCAGAATATGACAAAATGGCTGATTTCTCAATATTGGTTATGATCTTGTGGTAGATACCTATCGATTCTTAAGGGCCTGATTTAAGTAAGTGTATCTGAATAGGAAATAGGGCCAGGACCTTCTTTTGTCTCCAGGGACTTTATGGCTGAGGTTATTTCATTTTTAAGTGAAGGGGGGCTTGGTCTGTTCGACACCTTAGTAGTAGAAAAGAGAATGCCATGCTTAGGTCAGGCGTAATTATGGGGTTCAGCTTTTCGTAGTAATGTTCCTTTCATCGTTTTCTTCTTCTTCCCCTTGGTTGTGTATGGGATGTCGGTGTTTATCTAATCGTGTGGAAGTGGCCAAGGAATTCTTTTTCGATAGTTCGTGGACTTTCTTGTTCATGAAGTGGCTAACACCTCTCTGGAAGACTTCTTCACACTCATGACACTTTCGTTGACGCATCGCCTGGGAACCACCAGAGTTTCCTTACTAATAGTCATTTCAGCCTCTTGTATTCGTCCACGCTTGGTATGTCGTCTTTGTCAGCCTGGGCACGCTTCTGACCGCAAAGATCTATTTTTTCAGGGATGATGAAATCCTCAAATAATAGATCTTTATTATTTCAGCGAATCTGAATACCCTAAATTTCCCTACCCGTTTCTCTGATGAAGGATGCATCTTATCAAACAGGCGGTCTATTTCGTCTGTGGTCGGGGTTCCCTTAGGTTGGATGTTCGACAATTTGCTTGAAAGTGTCGTTTTAAGCTTGCCTCTTGTTTTAATCTTTTTAATTGGATTGACACGATTCCTGGGAGAACCTTTGTTAGATTGTAGGCGTTCCCGAAGGCGCCTGCGGAGTCCGTTGGAAAAGTCAACTAGCATATCACCCCTGTGGTTATTTTTCCGCTTATGTCCGAAATTGTCCATGACGTCCTTAATTCCTTATGGTGGTATTGAAATCCATAAACACGACGATAATATATTTCGTGGCGATATTACCGACTGTATGCTGAAGCTGAGCGTAGAAGACCTAGGCTTCTGGATCATTCTGTGTCGAGTCTGAAGAATTTTAAATTTGGAAGTCATGTTGGTAATGGATCCTTTGAGACGGCAGTGATGATGCGCTCGGAGACTGGATGGACGGCAAGGAGAGATCATTTTAATTGCTTAGAAATAAGAAGCTGACATTTTGGTATTGGACTCATCCTTTTCTTCCAGACATAATGAGGGTGGTGTCCTTTATAATTTCGGTTCCCGTAGAGGGAAGGTAGGTTTCTGACAGTCCAACAATATCTCAGCAGTAGTGGTTGAGCCAGTTTAGGACTAATTGTATTTTTCCTGGTTTAGCTAGTGCAGGTACACTTAGGACTCAAAGTGAAGGTGGTCTCTTAGGGATTTATTAGGTGTAATCTCCTCCGACTAGAGAATCGTCAAATTAGATCAATTGTCATTAGCTGTCCCGGACATGGTAGTATGGTCAATCATCGACAACCCAATTTCGATCTCTGGTCAGACAATCGGTTTCCCCAGATACGATGCAAAGAGTTCTTACTTTGTCTTTCACCATTTTCATCACTATTGTATTACTAAAAGAAGACGTTTCTTGGCTATTTATTCGGGACAGCAACAAGCCACTCTTCTCTACCCTTAGCAGAGGCTTTTCTCATTGTACTGGATCAAATTGCCTTCACGGTTGTCCCTCTAAGAAGAGACCTTCCTGTTCGGTGTCCTGCAATGCCGAGCAAGTTTTCCATTGCCAGAGGAGGTTGAGTAACTGTCGGGCAAGTCCACACACCTAGGGGACCTGCACGGTGTAAAATAGAGGGACCTGCCCCCCTCCCTTGTCTGTATTTACGCCCACCAGACTTGGGGGCCCCAACTAATTCTCGGCCCCTAGGGACAGTGTCCCTCCTGGTTGCCGTTACTATTTTGGAGGCATCCTACATATTTGAAGTGCTTTTCCCTATGCGCCACCGTGGAACTCGCTGAGTGATTTAGGACACTAGTTAATAGTGAAATTCTTCTAGGTCTTCAAATTAGTATTTTTTTAAAACTGCAATTTGCTCAAAAGTGGAGTTTTTAAGCCCCAAAAAGCAAAACAAATAACTTTTTCAAAATGATGGTACCTTAGTAGCAGACGTAGACGTATATCTTCGAATGCGTATAATACGATTAGCTAAGCTATTTATTAAAGAATGCTCCGGATATCAATCAGTAAAAATATAAAGTCAGGTAGTCGTGCATAAATGCGATGCACACCTAAACTCCTCGACTAAACATTAAAAATCTTTGAACATATACTCTAGTTCAGACCATAAAAAAGATGAAATAACCAGTTTTCTTTTCTTTTGTAAACAAAGTAAAAAGGAAAAATTCCCTTTACAACGACATAATCCATTTCCAACATGCGACATTACTCATTCGTGAGGGCCTAAGGTCTTAGCTGCTTAAGATCTGGCCTGAGCAAAACGAGTACCATCAATAAGAAGGAGATGCACAGGTTTCTCCACAAAGGAGCCCGCAAAGCGGGCTTCTTTGTCTGGCTAATATATATAGTCTTTTCTTTTAACTAAAAAGAATATATATTGTTTTTTTTTTAACTAAAAAGCAGCTTTCTAACTTATAATGAGCAAACATACAAGACCCAAAAATAAAGATAGAGTAAATTATCAATTTAACACGCAAGTGGGTTGGTAATGACCTAGGCTGTGTTAATGTGCAGCTATACATAAGAAAATTCTGGAACATAGCAGATAACATATCCTGTATTCAGCCTCAATACGATTAAGTATGTAGAAATCCTTTTCCTATTTATAAATTAATTTTTCATTTTTAATTAAATCATGTTTATCAAATCTATTGTGATTATGAAATAACTAGGAGTTCTTATTGCAAAATCACTTTGTGTGCTACCGAACCATCTCCAAACAGTTTGAGTGGTACTTTTTCATATTAATGTTTTTAATGTACAAAACACACTCGAAATGTTATCAGTTCAGGAATTTGCAATGTCTATATCTCTTTTCATTTATTTCTCAATAGCTCTAGATAGTTTTAAGCTCGTTGGCAATCATAGTGGTAAAGAGCGCGGGTAGGCCGTATGTATTAGTCATTGTAAGATAAGGGCACTTGGGCCAACACTTCTCCCTTGTGCAACTTCTGCTCCTTTTGATTTTGTTCTGATCCTCAGCTCCTTTTTTCATTGCACCTATTCTTAAGATTTTGCTCCACCAAAGACGTAAGCATAGAGGATAAGAAAAAAAGGATACCTTAAACGGTTACCATTCTTTGACGCAATAAATTAGACCTTTGTTATGGCCTTATATCAATGGCCATAAAAGTACTATTATGAGCTTCTGATTTTGCATTTGGAAGTTCAACACTTTTTCGCAATGAAGAAAAAGACTTACCAGTTGAAGATATACGAAGAAACAAGAATATTGTCCAGCTTCGCCCAAATAAGAAAGGAAGACAGTGACGCATAGCATTAAAATTGTATAGTCTCTTCCGATTTGTCGAAGTGCCTAAAATAAAAGTAGTTAACATAACAAAAGTGTTAAAATGATGGTAAGAATAAATCAACACTGATAATGCATGAAAGAAGATGAACTCCAATAAAACCAAACAAAAAACGAGAGGTATGTTAAAACTAGCAGGAATCGAAGATAGTGTATACAAATGATTAAAAATAATTACTCTTTACAGTTCAACTGAAAACAAATGTAGCAAATAATACCAGTATATGACCTCTTCAAGGAGAAAAAAAACCAACTCAAATAATAAAAGTAGCCACGTCTACTTTAAAAATATAAAGGCAATGATAATTCGAACCAGAGTAGAGAGCATGGCCCTGTTGATATCCGCATAAGTAATAACACTTTTTTATTGCTGAAATTAACGGTGTAACTTGTTTTATCGTGTTACGGTGAAAGTACTTGAATGTCTATTTACAGTTATTCACTCATTGCCTTGACCCCACCCCCTTCTGTGCTAGAGATACATAAATCTTAATATCCCAATAATTGCATGTCTCCTCTACTTTATTTGAAGTAATTACGTCGCTGCAAATTTAGCTAATGGACGAAGACCTACCAAAAGACTCATTATAACTTCCTAACCTGTCCTTGAAGGGAGTATGAGATACCTCCTTTTGTTTTGAGCGCTAGAATACGCTCTAGTGTGCAAGATTTACAGGCAAGTTTCGAAACGTACTATTTATGTAAGTGTCCATAAATTACCGCATAAGCTTTCTGGCATAGTGGTAAGTTTCAAATACTCATGAATTTAAAAGAAAATATTCTCTCTTCTCTGACAGACTGATAAGAAAAAAATTATTTTTGCATCATTTTATTTGTTTATTCCCTACTTTCCTAATTAAGAATCTAGTGAGATGATGGGAAAGATTTATGTTTGGGCACTAGTTGCTGCTAAATCCCCAAATTAAATTGACCTCTGCTATGAACGTCTTATCTATTCAAACTGACTGACACATTGGGTAACCCCTTTTTTCTGGTTTTTTACTTAGGCAGGAAATGACTAAGAGGTTGTCCGACAGAGTGATATCAACATAAGCTCAAAGGGATGTGAATCATGCATTGAATCTGATGAATGAAATTTTTTTTACAGTAGATCTTAGTGAAGTGGCAGCTCTCTTAGGGATGGATTTGTTTCAGTTGAGAACGTTTTTGTTCATCAAAACTTAAACTTACCACTTATGAAACTTACCAGTAAGTTTGACCTATAACTTACCATTACCGGGTAAGTTACCCAGCGGTGACTTACCATGTGGTAACTTGTGTCTTGCACACTAATACGATCACAGATATTTTATAATAAAGAATATTGGTTACGCAATGTACACATTTGTCTTGATCTCTATTACCTAAATTAAGGTACATGAACCATACATGTGACAAATATTTTCAACAATGAAAGACACTGTCCGTGCAAAAGACGAACTTGAGGTCCTTGGACCAGGGGTTGGAGCATATCCGAACACAGAATCACAGGCTTACCTCCCCCTCCCCCTCTTAAGACTAACCGGAAGAATACCGATATTGTATTGGCGTTGAGGCGAAGTAATCAACTCAGACCAGTCACAGTTAAAATAGAAACAACGCCTAAATTATTAAGTATTAAGGAGAGATATTGTTGGCCTTTTTATCATTTTAACGGAACATCCTGACTTAATCCTTAAATTTTTATTTTATTTTATTTATTTATTTTTATTTTATCAGCAACAGCAACCAGATAGCTTTCTGGCGACTAGCTTACTCAGTAAACCGGTCAACTTGCTATTTGAGCAAGTTCTTGAACGTTAAAAGGAGTTAAAAAAAAATTAGTATGTAAAAAAAAAGAAGAGAACAACAGTTTTAAATGTGGAGGTTTGATTTGTCTCATCATTGAAAAGGATTCTTTTAGTAATCGTGATAAATCAAAACTGAAGATAAATCAAGATACATTTTCATCACCAAGTTAGGTTACCATTACCAAAAATCATTACTAATATCAACATTGGCGTATCTTCGATTGAAGCATCGAATAAAGGATGCATGCTTGGAGTCTTTAAATCTACGCAGGGGTCAACTTTTCTTGTCATTCATATACATAAATGAAAAGGTTCCAAATGACGAGTTACGAAAGTAATCCGTCCCTGATGATCCACAACAAGCTGATAACGTTACCCTCAAGACTCAAAACTAACTTTGACATATGAAAGAATGACAAATGGAGTAATCTGTTCCTGATAGTCAGTAGCAAAATGCGTCTGCACCTAAATGCCCAAATCAGGTACTGTCCATTTGAATAAGAGGACATCACTTTTTGTTTTAAGTCTGAAAAGAACAAAAGAACATACTTTTGAAACACAAATTGTTCTTGCACTATAGTGAAACTGCGTTCTATAAATGTTGAGAGTTGCCCTATGAATACAGAACATGACGAAGGAGAAGAAAAGAAGTAGCTATTCGAAAATGCTAAGATTTTTGATAAATAAAAGACGAAATAAATTAAGGTTTGCCAGTAGGCAATTGTTGTATACGGAGATATATTTTTGGAAAAAAACGCATTTACTCGAAACGACAAGTATCTTACTCTGCGTGAATTGTAAGGGAAAGAAGGAAAAGAAGAAAAAAAAGTCCTTTCATGCAATTTTAAGACAAAGAATAGTTTGATTAAAACAAAGAAAAGCATCATTTCGTTACGGAATTGCTCATTCAAAAAACTTTCGTAAAATGTATACTTGCTCTAACACATTTCAAGCAGTAAAACAGAAAAAGAAAATTATTTTTATTTCTATAATTTTTTCCCTTATTCGGTGAAACAATTGGGAATTTAAAAATTATTTGGTTCTCAAAGTATTCTTTCTATACAGAGTTAACGACCACGACAACTTAAACCACTATTTACGTTAGTTATTCTTTTTGTACAAACTTATGGGAACACTTTTTATTGAAGGTTTGAAATTTACGGTATAATAGAAGAACTTCCTTAAATTAAAATTAGCAGCAGAGAAGGAGGAATTCCTCAGAAATCGGAAAATTCTAAGATAGTGAAAAAAAAGAAGACAAACTAGATATTCCAATACTAGTAACAGTCATCAGCAGCAAGGATAGGGAAGGTAAATTAGAAGCGTAAATGAATGACATGTATTTCCTTACGACAAATGGATCTGCCTGCTCCCATGAAATAGGAACTCCCCATTGAGAGGTGGGCCGAATTTTCTCTGGAAGTGATTCAGGAACGGCAACAAGAATAAATAGTACATCTAATATGGCCACAGCAGTGGCAAGTGCAACTACCACATCTTCACTATACGTCTGTGAAATATAGGCACCCAGTGCAGGCGATGTTACTAGACTGGCAGCAAAGGTTGCAGAAACCTGAAACAGCAAAGTATCACAATAAGGAAAATCACCAGAAAGCTTCTGATCTTCCCATTTTTGATAATTTTCTCGTTAGCACCCCATAAAAGAAGCATTCGTTGCAAAAGTTAGGCCCCTTTTGCTCTTTTTCTGTTATACAAATATACCACCAAAAGAAAACTGCTGGTCTTTGTGCATTGTCAAGAAACTTTGGGAGGTATGTAATAATATCCATATTATATTTAAATAAAAAGGAGAAGAATGAAAATTGAAATGTAAGCATTGGTCTCAGATTATTTCGCACAAAAAAACGTGAAAAAAATGGTGCTTTTAACAAGAAATTCTTTGCAATACCATTTCAATTTAGATTTTTTTTTAAATATAAATCTGGACTTGAAAATATAACTTGGAGAGGACACCTTTTAACAAAAATGTAGCATCTAATCCCCGCAAACGGCTAAAGCTGACTTAATTCAAATTATTTCATATCAACAGACTTTGCTAACAAGCCTTATTTGTGTCTTTAATTTTAGCCGTTTTCCCAGAAAGAAATTACGACAAGGCCAACAACGGGAGATACCGGAGATCGAAAGGGGTAGTAGCCTTCTTTTATTAGCAGACAACTTATCGTCAATTTCAAATTCAATCACGTTTTTCCTTCACAAAAATGATAATTTCTTTATTAGTTGAGCTCATCCTCAATATCGTTGCAAACAACAAATATCGATTACAAAGGCCGCAGATCAAAAATTTCACATAGCTTTGAATCTATTTTGCAAAAGAAAGAAGACAAAAATAAATAAAACTTTACTTCCATTTACTTTGACAACTGGTTTCTGACGGACAATTTAACGAATTTATAGCCTTTTTCTTTGACAGTATGACTGTAAATCGACAACTACACAATATGATTTTATGTCTCAGTGGCTACCCGACTGTACCAATTTTACTAACAATTATGGTTCTGTGTTCTAACAGAAAAAATGTTACTAACAATTATTAGATAATTCTACCAATCAATAAATAAAACAAAGAACGAACAGATATTAAAATAAAAACAATCAAATCAAACGTAAAGGTGATCGAGATTGTTTTAGATGAATAAACGAACAGAAATAAAAATGAATAATCAAACTTGAAAGTAGCAAAAATTACCATAATGGGGAATTGGGCTACCGCGCCCTAAACTTCCCAAAGACCCCGAGCTTCATTTACACGGTACTGAAAGGGATTTTTATTTCGAGGAGTGTCTTTTATTTTTCATAAAATAAAAGTCGGCACAAAATAATACAATAAAGCTAATCAATGTTTACAAACAACTGTGATACTAAACCCTCTAAAGGCATGCATATCATTCACTTTTTATTGAAAAGGATTTGTATTTTGATGAGTGAGAGGACTGTCACTAGCCCCAACCGAATTTCGTATGGCAACAAATTTATAAACTTCAAGATTAGACAAATACCTGATTAGTTTTAAATTTGATCTACCCAATCAAACGTAGGATATTTAGAAGTAGAATGAAAAAGAGAGGATTTATATTAATGAGCCAAGGGGTCAAGCTAGATAACTCAATTTTGCAATGGTGATACTACCAACCGCCACAATTTTTTAAAATTCGCAATTAAGGGTATTCGAATACACTAGGAAAAAGTCAATGGTTAGGTTTTTATTCCGATTTGACCCTCACTCTGGACTTTTTATCCCTTTCTAAATAAACTCGAATTTTGTTCCCACAATAAAAATGTAAATACATTCTACGGTAAAAATTGTTAGTTTTGTTTAATCAGAAACTAAAAAGTCTTTTTTCCACTGTAGAATTTTTTTCTGAATCTTGATCTTTACGTTGGTCTTACCATTGAATTTCTCTTTACTAGGTTATAGCGACAGTTGCAACCAGAAAATGTAAAAGCATTTTAACAAAGGACAACTAATTTGGTTTCAGAACAGCCTATTTGCTTCACATTTATACAAGGAATTGTAAGGTTTAAAACATCCACTAGCAATTAAATTGGACGATGGGAAACTCTTTATCAGTCACACTTGCACCAAAAAATATTTTCATCGGAAAAAAATACATAATAATTTTTAAGCAAAAACATATTTCCCAGACTGACCAGCTAGACGGACATAATCCAAACTCAAATAAATGCACATGAAAAAAAAGAGCTCCACTTAAAAAAAATGAGTTGAGCTAAGTAGCATTCCCTCTTTGTAATTTTGAAACACGTGCACTTTCCCCAAAGAAAATCAACTAAAGATAACTTGCAAGGGAAAAGGTTTATAACTTACACATTTTAAAACTCTTATTTGATGCAGACAGATCCTAGAAAAACTGGAACAGTTATTATGGTAAAACAACTAATAGCCTTTCTAGGTTCAACTCGATTTCACGAACCCACTCGTAATAATAACTTTTCTATTTGTTCTAGTCATAGCTGAGAAACTTCTTTTGAAATTGAATTAAATGCAACGGTCAATATTTATGACGAAAAATTGTCATTTACCCATAGAAAAGAAGGGAGTATACTAGTTTTCAAACAAAATTCGAAGCAACTCCTAAAAAGTTTATAAAGGAAAAGTCCACTTACTGTCATGCTTTCAAGGACAAATTAATTGTATATTACGATATGATGAGCCGAGACAAAAAGGCACTCTTCCGTTTTCATAAATTTACAAAAGTTTATCATAAACCATAGGTAGCGCGAAAGCGCTGCCTAAGTAAAGAACGATGTGGGCACAATGTATTATTTATTTTTTTTTTTTCCTCCATACCCGGGCACTTCGTATCGAAGGAGTTGTCGTAGAAACTTCGAAAAGGGCTCATTCGATTGGAAATTGGAGTGGCTACAGCCCTTTTTAATAGTCGAAAGTGATTGGAGGACAACTAGCCCCCCCCCCCCACGCCCATCATTCCCCCAAACACATCCAATCAAAATTTTGAGATAGCCCTTTTGTTCAGCGTAGTTGATTCCCAGATAGAAGATATGTTTTTGAGGAGGACACTCCCCCACAACCCTCGGGGCAAGGGTTTTAAGTTATGCCCTGAGGGCATATAAGAATGATGCTGGCACAATGTATCATTTATTATTTTTTTTTCCTTTAGAGCAGGGCACTTCGTATCGAAGAAGTTGTCGTAGAAACTTCGAAAAGGGCTCATTCAATTGGAAATTGGAATGGCTTGTGCTCTTTTTAATAGTCGAAAGTGATTTTAAGGCACCTAACACCCCTTCCACGCCCACTCTTTCCCGGAAAACATCCAATCAAACTTTTTGGGATAGCCATTTTGTTCAGCGTATTTGATTTCCAGATAGAAATTATGTTTTTGAGGAGGACATTCCCCCACAGCCTTCAGGGCAAGGGTTGTAAGCTATGCCCTGGGGCATATAAGGTTTTTATAGAAGGCGTTTTGGTAGAAACTTCAAAAAAGGCTCATTCGATTGGAAATTCAAAGGGCTAGTGCCCTTTTTAATAGTCGAAAGTGATTGGAGGGCAACTAACCCCCCTCTCATGCCCACCTTTTCCCCAAACACATCCAATCAAAATTTTGAGATAGCCATTTTATTCAACGTAGTTTTAAGTTCTGTAAATTAGGTTTTTGAGGATGACAACCCCCTCACATCCCTCAGGGCAAGGGTTGTAAGTTATGCCCTGGGGGCATATAAGGTTTTTATAGAACACGTTGTCGTAGAAACTTCAAAAAGGGCTCATTCGATTAGAAATTGAAATGGCTAGTGCTCGTTTTAATAGTCGAAAGTCCCCACACCCATCGGATAAAATTTTGAGATAGCCATTTTGGTAAAAATAGTTCAAAGGTCAGATAAGAAAAACTTCGGTGTCGACACAACCCCCCAGGGCCCGGGGGAAGGCATTGTAAGTTATGTCCATGGGCATATATGGTTGTTATGAAAGGGATGCTTGTATTAACTTCAGAGAGGGTTCATTTGATTGGAAACTGAAAGTTCTAGTTCACTTTTTACGAATCAAAAGAGATCCGATGGCAACTAGCCCCTCCACGCTCTTTTTTCCCCAAAATCCCTCATGTAAAAATTTTGAGACAGCCATTTTGTTAAAAATAGTTCAACTGTGAGAAAAAAAAACTCCAGTGTCGACGCAACCCCCCAAGGCCCGCGGGGCAGGCGTTGTTAGTTATGCTCTGGGGGCATAAATGGTTCTTACAAATTTTGAGGTAGGCCTAGCTATTTTGTTTCAATAGTTCAAACATCAGATAACAAAAACTCCGGGGGTCGACACAACCCCCAGAGCCCGGGGGCAAGTGTTTTAAGTTATATTCCCGAGGCGTATAAGGTTTTTATGTAAGGAATGATCATATAAACTTTGGAGGTGGCTCATTTGATTAGAAATTGGAAGTTCTAGTTCACTTTTTAAGAGTCAAGAGAGATCCGAGCCATACTATCCCCCTTAGCCCTTTTTACTTAAATCCATCCGATCCAAATTTTTAGATAGCCATTTTTTTTTAAATAGTTCACACATCAGATAACAAAACCGTCAGGGTTAACACAACCCCCTAGAGCCCGGGGGCAAGTGACGAACTAATTCTTTGACTCCCAGATTCTTCCTGAACACAAAACCTGGATGGGAGCGTGGACTTGAGCAAAAGTTTGATAACTGTTTTTGATTTGTTATAATACTAAAAAATTAAGACAACTTATCTCCTTTACATTAGGTTGTAGCAAACATTTATATTCTGGATACTTCTGCTTCAAGTGTTATTAACTAGAACTAGGACAAAAAAAAACAAAACTATAGCAATAAGTTTGAAACAAATGTTTAGGTAAAGAAGCCTTTCCAAATGCAACCAACGAATAAAAATCCACTAAGAAGATCCATCTCCCTTTCTAACTCTCCGGGGAAAAAAGTGCACTGTAAGCATAATTTTTTATTTCCCACCCAATAAAGCAGAATTTTTTTTGCAGATACATATTAGAAGTTTTGTTCAAAGAGTTCTCAGAAATTCCCCGCCCTCCCCCCCCCCCCCCCAAAAAAAAGACAAACAAACGAACAATCTATGTGACCCACTAGTGAATTATTGACGTGTACTATGATGTCGTGTACTATGCACTGTGTGTGTGCATTTAACGGCAATGGAATTATTAAAGTAAATTACTTGAAAGTAAAAGCATATTTAGAAATTGGAATAATAGTTAAAGTTAGTTTGTTAAGTTTTTAGTAGCATACCATTTCCCCCTGAAATTCTTTATTGTTTGAAATCATGCACATTTTTTACAGCTTTTATAGTATTATGTGAAATCGGTGAATGTGGTACGTCTTAAAATGGGGCTGTCCAAGGAGACAATTGTCGCCCAAAAGCTTAATAACTTCATTATTTGACATGTCGAAGGTTTAAGGGGTAACAGCAATACCTTTCAGTGAGCCTTGAAGATAAACCTACAAAGTCCAGTGGCAGCGTATGCCCTGAAACGAAGGAGCATCGACCATCGATCTTACTTTGTTTCACTGCTAATAACAGAGTTGCAATGTGAAGGACATTTTCCACCTGAGATTCCACCCTGCCTTATTTTTGGTATAAAGGCAAGGTGAAACACGTGCGGGGAAAGTACGCCTAGGTGCACTTTGCTTACATTAGAAAGCAAAGTTAAAAAGCGAAACAAAAGTAGTTATTTTGGTCTAAAGCTAGATCCGTGTGAAGGGGGGGGGGGGTCACAATCCTTGATAAGATCAGTCCAAAGGAGAAATATTGGACATAATAAGCCTAAACATATTCCAAATCCCTCTCCTATAAGAATTATCCAATCCATTGTATAATTTGACGGTGTCCAAATAAACAATTTCTATATACAGCATACAAAAAGAATAAATCAATGAAAAGAAATGGTGGTATATTAAATAATAAAGGTGAGCAGTAACGTTAATTAACTTGGAGTTATGAATATACTATAGGTTTGATTTCATATTTTTTTCCCTGAGTATTTGCATATGCTGTCTTATGATTATGCTCAGCCCAAACTGGATTTTAGCACTCTTAGCAAATATTAGGTTATGCCTCTCAGTTAATTCAGGTTAACGAACTTGTTGTTTTCGTTTGGGACTGTCGAAAAATAATTATACGAATCCATAAAAGAGATTTCGGCACAAAACCATAAAAGAGAAACCACTATAAAAATGCTGCAGTGGGAAAATAGCATTCAGAGAAGGAATTGGGAGACTGAACGTCGTGGAAACGGAAAGGTTAAGGACCTTTTTGGACGTTGATAAAAACACTCTCTAAAAGACTAAAAGACGTAGAAACTGAATTTCTAATCTTAGAGCCTTTGCAGCAATCAGTACACGTATTCTTGGTACATCTATATAAAAAAATAAAGAAACATGAAATTTAGCTTAAGGTACCCAATGCTCTAAATTCTTTTCGCATAATAGAACAAATTCACAGCTCAGCAGTTGTTTTTCATTCACAGGATTATTTTTTTCTTTAGTTGCATAACGACGCTTAAATAGGTTTGGTTGAACCATAAGAACAAAATAAGAATCACTGAGACAACCATAGGCAGCGCAATAGCGCTGCTTAAGTATAGAACGATGTGTCTTTACGGTGAAGACGTGTCAATGTGTCAATCACTGTTCCTTCATTTTGTCTTGAATTGTTCTTTAAAAGTTTTAATCAAAGAAGAAGAACATTTTTTTTTCAACTGAAAGTAGGGAGCAACATTATACTTAAAATGAACAGAAATTATTTCGTATATAAGGGGGATGCCCCTTCCTCATCCCTCGCTCTTTACGCTTAGATCTTCAAATTCTTTATAATACTTCTCATTCAAATTCAACAGCCCTTGTGTTTCAGGAGTCGTTCTTAAAGAATTGGAACAAAAAGTCAAACTTTAGCGTAAAGAACGGGGGATGAGGAAATGGCAGCCCACCTCATATACGAAACAATTTCTGTTCGTTTTAAGTTATAATGTTGCTGCTTACTTTCAGTTGAAAAAACTTAATTTCTTAAATTATAACTTAATTTAATTTAAATCTTCCCCTGGAAATCCCCCCGGAAACTTTACTCCCAATGAAAATGCACCGCAGAAAACTCACCCCCGCCGAACGATTTCCGTATATTTCCCAATAACAAATACTATACGTAAACAACGGGCGAATTGCATAACTTATAACTCTATCTCTAGGGAAAGTGGGGAGGGGGGTAAAATAATCCCCAGGGACATAGTTATTGGACCTTTAAACTATACTGAATAAAATAGCTATCTAACAATTTTGATCGGATGGCTTTGGGGATAAAGCGGTGTGGGAGAGGGGCTAGATGCCCTCCAATCTTTTTGGTCAATTAAAGAGGGCACTATGACTTTTGATTTCCGTCCAAACGAGCCCTCTCCCAACCTTCGAAGACCATTGGTTTGATGCGATCACTCCTGAAAAAAAAAAAAAAAAAAAAAAAAAAAAAAAAAAAAAAAAAAAAAAAACGAACAAATAAACATGCACGACTTTTCTTCTGGTGAAAAAGATACAAAATTCCACATTTTTGTAGATAGGAGCCTGAGATATCTACAGAAGGGTTATCCGATATGCCGAATCTGATGGTGTGATTTCCATTAAAATTAACCGACTTTTGGGGGTTGCTTCCCCCTTCTTCAGAAAGCAGGCAAATTTTCTCATGCTTGTAGCTGATGACGGGTAACATTGAACTTAACCAATTTTGTATATTTAGTATCAACATAAAATGCCAATTTCTTTAATTTTATTAAATAAAAAAAACAAGTTTTTTTAACTGAAAGTAAGGAACGACGTTAAAACTTAAAACGAATAGAAATTATTCCGTATATGAAAGGGGCTGACCCCTCCTCAACGCCTCGCTCTTTACGCTAAAGTTTTTTATTGTTTAAAAAAATAGAGTTGTGAGAAAGTCAAACTTTAGCGTAAAGAGCGAGGCGTTGAGGAGGGGACAGCCCCTTTCATATACGNTCCCCTCCTCAACGCCTCGCTCTTTACGCTAAAGTTTTTTATTGTTTTAAAAAATAAAGTTGTGAGACAGAGTCAAACTTTAGCGTAAAGAGCGAGGCGTTGAGGAGGGGACAGCCCCTTTCATATACGGAATAATTTCTGTTCGTTTTAAGTTTTAATGTCGCTCCTTACTTTCAGTTTAAAAAACTTGTTTTTTTTATTTAATTTCTGATCGTTTTTTAGTTAATGCAGCTTTTATTTTGGCTCACCGTCATTGAATAAGTAAACAAAATTTGCATAAAAATTTTACTTTTCTTTTGCTAAATGGCTGTCTCTAAATTTGGTTCTGACGTAATTTACAAATTAACTTACGTAACGAACTTCTATATTCGTATATTTTTCTTCTGGCAAAA
>JAQQPU010000048.1:25323-59647 GCA_029168905.1 Artemia sp. Kazakhstan ARC1039 | reverse complement strand
TTTTTTCCCCCCCCCCCCCCGAGACTTTGAAAAATACCTTTTTCGGGGTATTTTCACAGAAAAGTTTCCTTTTCTTTGTATTCTTATTGCACAAAAATTTAAAAAAGAAACAACAAATTTGACACACTTCTAGATTTTGCAAGTTATATTTTCCTCCTCCCTGAAATTTCTTAGGATTGACGCCACTGCCCAAATCCCATAATAGAAAACAGAGTTTGAACTGATTTTAATAATTGCTTTAAAAAAAAAGTTTAAGGATACTGTCCATGGCTTATTGTAACACAATATCATTCAAATAAAAATTTTTAGCAATAAGAACAATCAATTTTCCACTCCTTTATTTTCATATGGTTGTCAAATGTACATAAAAGATTGTTAATAATTTAGCTTACCTTGATACCCATGATTAATCCATTCATTAAGAACGTTTGATTTGGAAAAGTCTTATCCAGGACTGTAATCATAGGTGTAGTCAAGAGGCCCCATGAAAAGAATTCTAAGAATACAACAACCAATGCATGATATAAACTAGGTTCTCCAAGTCCCGAATTCTAAAATGAAAAATGAATGGCTTGATTAAAGAATGTGAGCAAGTAAAAAAAAGAGGCATTTCAAGTTACTAAAAAACCAACTGCACTAATTAATAAATGTGGCAAATAGCTGCAGCAAGGCACAGCTGCAGCATGTCCACCATGAACAGTGGATTAGCCAACAATCCTTACTCGTATACAGAAGGAGAGAATTCTCACCCCTCCTCCCAACACCTACATGAAGAGAAAGAGAGAACAAAGTTTACTAGAAAATCACCAGATTATTTGATGTTAGTCTCTGTTTTGTTAAACTTTTTTAATGTCCATTTGTAAACACATCAACATTAGGTCATGGACACCTAAATGAATAGACATATCAGTATTTGGGTCATAGCAAACCTTATAACAACCAATGAGAATCACCATTAGTGAGAACCTATTAACCTTTGGTGTTAATAGCATCATATACTTTGCTTAAAAGGATAATTGCATACAAATATATTTGTTTCTGCACATAAGGGGAGGCGGCAGCTTTTGCATTCTTTTGACATTGGTCCTAAGTACCCCCAACCTTAATTGCGGTAGGTGGATTTCCTATTCCTGCAAATCTAGCCCTAAGGTCCTAGTTTTAGGTCCTAGGGCCTAGAAGTAAAACTTCCCTTATGTGCAAATACATATATAGCATTTCCAATGCTCCATTCAAAAGAAGTAAAATTGGAAACTTTTTACTGTAGCAGTCTAGGTACACCCCCCCCCCCTCTCTCTGTTTAAAATCTCTTAATACCTCTCCCCGTACCCACCCACAAGGGGGGGGGGGAATAAAGAGCTGAATGCATTTTTTATAGCCCCATCTAAAAAAATGTTGCAAGACTCCTCCCCTCCAAAGGGCTGGACCTGTATGCGCCTATGCCACTAAATTTTGGCTGTATCAACTATGCCTCTGTCCTAGAGTTTCTTGCTTGGAAGATGAGGTTAAGAATATTGACATAAAACAATTAAGCATAGTGAAAAATAGGCTAGGCATGAGGTGGTTACAAGCAGTTGGGAGCAACTGCAAACAACAGTATTTACTAAATTGGAAAAGAGTGCTGAATAGTTTCAAGACTATTTTCTTATGATAGTGTTTAGTCTAAAAAAAGGAATCTTGAACTGCAATTTCCTTCTCATGGTTGCAACAGAAGCTGCAACATAGCAAAAACCAAACCATGGCCCATAGTAACCAAGAGCTTAGCAATGTGTTTTTTTTTTTTAAACTGTCCAGTCAGAAAAAATTGTCATTTGTAGTTGATTCAGGAATGGTAAGTAGTATTTCAATTAATCTTAATCTTCAACGTCTCGCAATACATTGGGAGCATGAAAGAATTTTTCAGTAGTTTGTTTTGTTCAGTCATTCTTCCATTAAGTCAATACCCATATCAAACAGTTCATGGTAACAAACTGAAAGTAAGGAGCCAGTTGGCATAATCGTAATTAAAACTCTATAAAACAGAATTTGAAAAAAAAGAAAGAAAAGATACGTCAAAAGAATTAGCTATTTATGCTGATTCCAATTATATAAAATTTATTAGGTATTAAAAGCTACAAGCCTGAGAAAATTTGCCTGATTTCCAAAAAGGGAGGACACATGCCTGAAAAGTCAAGGAATCACAACACAAGATTCAGCATATCAGAGAACCCTATTGTAGAGGTTCCAAGCTCCCATATGCAAAAATGTAGAATTTTGTATTTTTCGGATGTATTTTTATGGGATTTGCATGTTTATTTGTTGTTGTTTTTTTCCAGGGGTGATTGTTTTTAACAAACAGTCCTAAAAGGTTGGGGGAGTGCTCATGCGAACAGAAATTGAAAGTTCTAGGGTCCTTTTCAATTGAACCAAAAGATTGGAGGGCAAATAGCCCCCCTCCCGCCTCTCTTTTCCCCAAAAGTGATCCAATCAAAATTTTGAGATAGCAATTTTGTTCAACATAACTGAAAGGTGCAATAAACATGCCTCTCAGGATTACATGACCCCCTACAGCCCCTAGAGAAAGTGCTGCAAGTTCCGACATTTGCTGATTGTTTACATGCATATGAGCTTTTCTGAGACGAACTTTCCTGGGGAAATGTTACATGGGAGGAATTTGCCAGAATTCCTACACAAATTTATTTTTTAGTTGTCTTACTTTTTTCTTTGGTGACTCCATTTTACATGTGCAGATGTTCTGGGGGCAATATAGCCCCACTCCCACCATTCTTTCTTCCCCAATAGCTGTCCTACATTATCTTGATGCTGTTGGGGAATTTCCTTTTCATGAGTTAGCCAAGTAGGCATTGACCCTGTTAAGTTTGCCAATTAGCAATGCGATAGTAGAACGGTCCTTTTCTATGATGAATGGCATTAAGAGCAAGCTCCGAAAACGTATGCTCTTGCCCATGTTGAACTCAATACTTGTGAACTCAAGTCTTCCAATCAAAATTTTGACAGAGTCATTTTGTTCAACATAGTTGAAAGGTCCAATATCCATGCCTCTGGGGATAAAATCCCCCCCCCTACAACCCCCAAAGAAAGGGCTGCAAGTTATAACATTTGCTGATTGTTTACGTAAAGTGTTTTTTATTGCAATGTATACGGGCATTTTTTTTTTTGAGGAGGGAGATTTTCCATGGGGAGAATTTTGTATGGGGAGGGAAGTTTCGGGAATGAGCTTTCATGGGGAAATGTTACACAGGAGGATTTACCAGAATTCCCATACATTTTTTTTTTGTCTTACTTTTTCTTTGGTGACTCAATTTTACATGTGCAGATGTTCTGTGGGCATTGTCTGGGGGAAATTTTCAGCGGATTGGAGTTGTCTGGGATTTTTCTGTGAAAGAGAGAAGGGGAGGTTTTCTGTGGAAGAAATTCTGGAATTTTTCACAGGAGAAATAAAGGAGACAATTCTCCAAGGATATTTCCAGCATGATTTGAAAAACGATCAGAAATTAAATAAAAAAGCGACTTTTTTTAAATGAAAGCAAGCCAAGGAGAATTTTCTAGGCAGAATTGCTTATTGAAAATTTTTCGAGGGCAATTGTTTAGCAGCGATGAAATTGTCTGGGGGATTGTATGCACAAAGAACTTTCCATCGAGGAATTTTTCGTGGGGGGAGGGAGGGGGGAGGTCCATGTAAGGGTGAAGAGGATTTTCTAGCATTATTTGAAAAACGACGAGAAAATAAATTAAAAAAAGACAAGTGTTTTCAACTTAAAATAAGGAGCGACATTAAAACCTAAAACCGAAATAAACTGTTTTGTATATGAGAGGAGGCGGCCCCTCCTCAATACCTTGCTCTTTGTGTTGGACTTTTTGTCCCAATTCTTTCACAATGACTGCTGAAACACAACAGCCGTTCAACTAGAATAAGAAGCTTTTTCAAAGTAATAAAAACCTTTAGCATAAAGAGGAAGGTATTGAGGAGGTGGCAGCTCCCCTGATATATGGAACAATTTGTGTCTGTTTTAATATTGTTCCTTACTTTCAGGTGAAAAAACTTGTTTTTTTTTATTTATTTAATATGGTACAAGGAAAAAACAGGTCAAAGCAAGAAAATTGACAATAAAATTCAGTAAAAATATTAAAAAGTATTTCTTTGCAAATGTTTCTTGATTTTATATTAAATAAAATAAAAAACAACAAGTCTTTTCAACTGAAAGTGAGGAGCAACATTAAAGCAAACATAAATTATTCCAAATAAGAGAGGGGCTTCCCCTTGCTCAAACTTTGCTTGCGAGCTAAGTTTTTATTGCATTAAAAAAAAGCTTCTTTATCATAGACAGCGCAAAAGTGCTGACTAAGTAAAGAACTATGTTGGCACAATGTACTTATTTTTATTTTGTTGTTTTTTTCTGACCAGGGCACTTCGTATAGAAGTTGTCATAGAAACTTCGAAAGAGTTTAATTGAGTTTAAACATCTTAATTGGAAATTGAAAGTTCTAGTGCCCTTTTTAAGAGTCAAAAGTGATTGGAGGACAACCAGTCCCCTCCCCCTCAAGTCCATCATTTCAAAAGCATCCAATCAAAAATTTTGAGATAGCCATTTTGTTCAACATAGTTTAAAGATCTATTAATTATGCCTTTGGGGATAACAACTCCCCACATCCATCAGGGCAAGGGCTATAACATATACTAGTTGCCCATTATTAACATATAAGGTTTTTACGGAAGGGCTGGTCATATAAACTTTAGAGGAGGCTCATTTGATTAGAAATTGAAAATTCTAGTCCCCTTTTAAGAGTCAAAAGTGATGGAGGGCAACTAATCCCCTCCCTAAAGCCTTCTTTTCCCCAAACACATCTGACTGAAACTGTGAGATAGTCAGTCTGTTAAAAATAGTCCAAAGAATATACAACACTTGCTCCAGGGTTGATAAAAGCCATGGGAAGTTCTAGTGCCCTTTTTAAGAGTCAAAAGTGATTGGAAGGCAACTACACACCCCTTCCCACACCACAAACTCATCATTTCCCAAAACACATTCAATCAAAATTTTGAGACAGCTATTTTGTTTAGCATTGTTGAAAGGTCCAGTAATTATGCCTTTGGACAGCCATCAGAATTCCCATACAAGTTAGAAAATTCGTTCAGTGTTCACATATGGTATATGATATTGAGAAAGGTGGGCATGTTTGACTTTTACTTTCCAAAAAGATGAAGGGCATTCAGGTAAGCCTTTCATAAAATGTTGTGGGGAGAGTTAAACTGAATCAATTGCACCTTATGTGCATACAGGTTGTCAGGAGGGTGTAACTCAGGAATGACTAACTGTATTAATTGCTGATACTGGCATATCAGCAATATTTTTGGAATGGCGTAGAAGAAACTTCTGCAGCATAATGAGTGGGATGTTCAACTGACCAAAAGGCACTGTGTACCTGTTACTACTCCTATTAATACTTCTGCTACTATTGCTGCTACTACTATTAATACTTCTGCTACTATTGCTGCTACTACTACTACTAATACAACAATATTACTGCTACTACTGTTCCTGCTACTACCACTACTGCTATCATGCTAATACGATTAAGGCTATGCATATGAAGGTGAAAATTTGACAGAATATTTGGGAGGAATTTGAACTAAATCAAAACCCACTATGTGCATGCAGATTGTCATAAAGGCATATCTCAAGAATGGATTTGGGTATTAAGTTAGAACTTTCACAGAATGCCTAAAGGTGAAGAGCAAATGACGAAAAGTAATATGTGCATGCCACTACCAACACTACTACTACTGCTACTTTTACTACTAATACTACTATTAAACTGCTCCAACTACTACTTCAATTGCAACAACTTGTAAGGCTTGGAGTATTAAGATGAAAAGGATCATGAGGAGGATGTTCAAATGACCAAAAGGCAACATGTATATGCTACTACTGTTGTTAATAATGCTGCTATTACTGTATTGAACTCTTTTGAAACAGACTATGCCCACACAGGTTGTCAAGAGGACATATCAGCAATGCTTTAGGAATGGTTGATGTTACTAAGTTGAAACTTTCATCATGTGCTGAAGGGGATGTAGAAGAAAACCAAAGGTAATATATGCATACTACTATTACTACTTAGCCCATAATTTTCCAAACACTTCCAATCAAAATTTTGAGACAGCCATTTTGTTCAGGATAGTTGAACAGTCCAGTAACTATGTATCTAGGGATATTGGGTATGTCAACCTCCCACAGTTATGTAATTAGCCCATTATACTTTAAAACTAAATCAAAAAGCACTGTGTGTATGCTGGTTGCCAATTAGACATCTCAGTGATATCTCAAGAATGCCTGAGGATATTACTTTTAGGACTACTACAATTATCACTTTTACTCTTACAATTTAACTAAATCAAAAGAATGTAAGTGTATCCAGGTTGTCAAAGAGCATAGATAGAATTTTTTGGGAATGGTATAAAATTTTATTTTTCAAGTCAACTAGAGGAGGTATAAAAATAAATTAAACAATACTATTTGTGTTAAGATTTTAATAAGGGTGTATGTTGTTAAAAATTGTAGAAAAGTTTCTCCAACATATAAATAGCAAGCCAAACTATGGATTCTCACAGAAAAAAAAGATGTAAATACAAATGAATGTGCATTGTCAGTTTAATATATGTATGCTGATTTTTATTCCTTGAAGTCTTGATAGTTTTTTGATTTATTAAGGTTAAAAAAGTGAAAACATTTCAAATGCATTTTTTTCACTACAAAGCAAATCATGTTCTGGTCTTGAGAAGACATGGGAGTTGTCACCTCACTCTTGCTAATTTCTGCTTGTTTTAAGTTTGACTTTGTCATTTATTGTAATTTCTCTTGTTTTGGGTTTCATTTATTTATCGATGGTAATTTGTGGTAGTTTTATACTTGATAAATTATTTGATTTTATTTCTGCTCATTTTTGGTTAAATAGGGTTCTTTACTTTTCTTTGAAAAACATATTTTGTGGAAAAATTCTTTAAAATTAATTCCAATTAAATAGCTCTTGTGTTTCAGTTTCAGGAGCCATTCTTAAAGGATTAGGCCAAAAAGGCAAACTTTATTGTAAAGAGCAATGGTTGAGGAAGGGGCAGCTCCCATCATGTACAGAATAATTTCTGTTGGTTTTAAGTTTTAATGTTGTTCTTTACTTTCAGTTGAAAAAATGATTTCTGATTTTTTCCAACCATGCCAGGAATCTGCTTCCCCTCTGTGAAAAATTTCCCTGGAAATTCCCTCCCCATCAAAAATTCCATATACAGAAAATTCACTCCTGCTCCAACCCCCCCCCCCCCCCAGAATTATGATTAGGTAATGATCAATCCAGGTCTCTTATCTATTAATGACAACTGATTTTTTTTTTTTTTTAGGGTAGCCCTGCCAGACCAAATTCCTGGGTATGGTCTTGACTATAACTACTCCAACTACTACTTCTATTGCAACTACTAATGTTAAGAGTGTTAAGTATTATTTCAGGATGTATTGAGCATGAAGTTCAACTAAATTAAAACACATTATGGATTTACAAATTATCAAAAGGGCATATTGGCAATATCATAGCAATGGCTATTGATATCAATTTGAAACTCCAACAGCTTGATAAGGGGGGCATATAACTGACCAAACAACATGTTAATACTACTGCTGCTACTATTGCTATGTCTGTTAATACCACGATTAGTCCTACAAGTACTCCTTCTATTACTACTATGACTAGACCCAAGCGCCACGCCAGTGCATCAACTGAACACCACCAACGAGAGGCCTGGTTGACTGCCGCCAAAGTGTCGCAACGCTGCCGGCACCCTCCAACCACAGATACGGCCGCGTTTGGCTGACATTCAATTAACTTTGAGGTAATTCTTTATTGCATCAACTAAAAAGTCGGGAGCTTTGCTATTCTTGTGTGGTTAAGTGTTTCAATTTTCCTTATTAGAAATCAAGCAGGGCTTGCACTATCCTTGAATATTCTGCGATTTTCCCAAAAATCAATGTGTCACCCTGAAAAAAATTTGGTTCCCCGAATCCCCAAAAATCATCCAATCACGGTGCCAATCCTCGTGATTTATCACCTGCCAAATATTACTTTACGTACCATAATTCTTCACTACTCTCCTGTTTGTAAATTTTCGTCTCTTGTGTTACTTTACATAAAAACCAGACAGATACAATTGCAAATTTGCAATATACATGGTTCATCATATGTTGACAAAAGTATCATCTTTATGAAATGAGATTAAACCATTTCGAATGCAGTTTCCCAATTGCTATAAGATTCTTACATCATTTGTAGTCAAACATTTAGTTTTTAAGTTGAATGGAATGCATACACAATAATGGGTTCAGCTGGATTTTGGATTTGATAGTCAACAATTTGTTGCAACAGCTGATCATAAGTTTGCAGAATTTCGTTTTTTGGCTATTTTTAGATACAATTTCTTATTGTTTAATACACAATTATTGAACACCTGATAGAATAAAGAAAATACAATATCATTTCTGAAAAAAATCCCCCCCCCCAAAAAAAACCTTCTATTGAGACAAAATTTAGCTATAGACCATGTACAAGGTTGGGGAATTGAAGATTGAAACGGAATTGACCCCAAAAACATGATTCATAAAAAAACTGTATATTATTGCCTATGGGGGGGGGGTGGGGGCTATCATTTTTAAATGATAATACCTCTGTTTTTTTTATTTAAAGCAAGGATGTCAAAGACAACTATTTTTTCATTTAAAGCGGAGACGGAAAAAAATGATATCAAATTCCCTGGGAAACTATAGGAATATTTTGATAGACCCAGGGCCCCTCACTGGGACTTGCTCATTGTCTTGGGTATTTTTGGATTTCTCGTAGGCTACTGGCCTAATTTGGCTTTTGTGTGTGCTCCCTTTTAATTAGATTCCTTGGATCTTATTGAATGGTATGGCAAATCTATGACTCAGTTTTTCAGTAACTTGAGATATATCTGAATAATTTTGACATTTATGTTGTTCAACTTTTATAATTTTTAAATGATAATGCCTCGAATTTCTTTTTATTGAAAGCAGGGAGGCCAAAAAGTTTTTTTTTTTTTAATTTAAAGCAGATAGTGTATCCTATCAAAAAAGTATCCAGAGCAGGGGGGGGGGGGGTGTTTGGGAATTGTTATATTTAGATGATAATACCTCAATTTTTTTTTGTAAGCAGGGATGCCAAAGTTCATTTTTTTTTAATTTAAAGCAGAGACGGTATCTTATCAAGGCAGTATCCAAAGGCGGGAGGGATAGGGGGCTTCCATTTTTAAATGAAAATACCTCTATTTTTTATTGAAGGCAGGGATGCCAAAAAGTTATTTATTTCCTTAATGTAAAGCAGAGGGTATCCTATCAAGGAGGTATCAAGAGAGGGGGGTAGGGGGCTATCTTTTTAAATGATGATACATTCAATTTTTTTTATTGAAAGCAGGGATGCCAAAAAGTTAATTTTTTTTTAACTTAAAGCAAAGACAGAAGAAAATGATATCAAATTCCCTGGGAAACCATAGAAATATTTTGATAGACCTTGGGTCCCCCATTGGGACTTGTTCACTGTCTTGGGTATTTTTGGATTTCTTACACATCTGAAATTAGGATGAATTCTGTTCCCACTTTTGGATAATAATCACAATAAAACAGAAAGAACCTATTTTCATTGTCATTGGAGAAATTCCAAATTGCAGCTTCAATTTGAAAGTTGTGCTTTTTTTATGCAATTGGAAGTTCTTCTAATATAAGGTATTTACAAGCTATTTACAAGTGAGAATTAAAATTTTTATTAAAGTGTTTTTTTTTCATTGTAATTGAAGTGTTTCACCATCATGTTTTTTCAATTTGATAAATTTACTCCTTTTAGATTCAGTTTGTAATTTAATTGATATTAGATATTTATGAGTTTCTAATTTGGAATGAATCCTCAAAAGAAAAAAATGAACAATATCCAAAAGAGCAGCCAAAAGCAATCCAAAAAAGCAGCAGTTCAGTATTAGCCTACATGACATATATTCTATAAGGAAGCCATAAAAACTTAAAATGTTTTTTGTTTTGTTTTTTAACTGTTATTAAAAACCAGTTTTCAATACAAGGAAGGCTTTTTAGGAATCCAAAAGAGCAAAAAATAATCAATATTAAATTCGCCCATTTCAACTGTTTTAGTTGCAACAAAACAGATATAAGCAAAGAGCATTATGAAAAAATTAAGCTTCTAAGTTCAAACTTCTATCCAAAGTTTTTACCCAGACAATTGACGAATTTTGTAATACACTATTTGAAATTTTGTATGCAGTAATGCTTGATGAAAAAAAAAATACTAATTTTGATAATTATTTATGTTAAGAATCATTGCTAATAGATACTTCAACTATTCATTTCTCTTCATGAATAACAAAGAAGACCAGTGTCCAGCCAGTGACTTGTGAAGTTTTCAACTCATGAATAGGCCCAAATCTGTTGTAAATTCAAGCTGGGATTTGAGAACGACTGATGTAAACATTAATGTTTGCAGTCAACATTGATCGCACCGGTAGCGCCGCCGACATCTCACTAGCGGCAGCGTCACCGACATCTCACCAGCAGCAGCCCGAAAAAATCCCTGACGGTGCTCCACTGCTGCTATTTTTGGCCCCGCCGCCACCGGCCTTCCCTTATTGGCGCGGCGCTGGGGTCTAACTGTGACTACTATTACAACTCTGGCTGAATGTATGAAGGTGAAATTTTCAGGGTATATTAAGGGGAAGATGAACTGAATCACAAAACACCATCTGGCTGTAGGTTGTCAAAAGAGCACATCAAAAGGGCAATATCTTAGGAACAACCAGGTGTTTGAAGTTGATACAGGGCTTGTTGTGGGGGATGTTGGACTAACCAAGAAGCAATGTTTATATCCTACAGCTAATACCACTGCTACTACTGCTATTGATATTACTACTGCTATTAAAGCTAAGACTACTACTAATCTTACTGCTACCAAAGCTGAAGGTGAAAATTTGGGGAATATTAGAACATATGAAGCTAAGAGAGGAAAGGAAATAATAAATGAAAAATAAAATAAAAAATGGGTGAGAAAACCAGGATTTTGTCAGCCAGTGGCAAAACATGAAGACAAAGAACAGGCAAATATTTCGACAAGGACCTCGCCAAGTCGTCCTCAGTGCTAAACAGAAAAGAAAAACAAAAAAAAAAATAAAGGAAAAAACAACAAACTATGTTGAACTAAATCAAAACACACTATGCATATACAGGTTGTCAAGAGGACACATCAGCAATACCTCAGGAATGGTTTGTAATATTAAGCTGAATGTTTCAGTATTTGTTGAGTGGGATGTTAAAAAAAACCAAAGGTGCTATGTTGTAAGCTGCTAGTAATGTTACTGCTACTACAACAACTAATGCTATTACTGAAGCTAAGGGTATCAAGATCAAAGTGAAAATTTCACAGAGAGTTTTAGTGGATGTTGACCTAAATCTGTGTAGCCTATTATGAAGAAAGATCCACTTTCTTAATGTGTTTTGATCTCAACAGCCAGTAAACTAGACTTATATCTATTTCACTATTATATTTGCAACAAGACAAGCCTATAGCTTACTCTGTTTAGTTTAAAATAAATAAATTGAATCAACAGTCATGAAAAAAGAACCACAAAAACAAGACTGATGGGTGGCAGAATGCATGGGAAATAAATTTTGTCTATATATTTGCACATTAGGGGGGAGGGGGTAAATTATAGTAGAGCTGCATTATAAATGTGGCTGGAAGTGCAGGGTCAGTCCAGTACATAAGGGAATATATTGAGAAAACAATTCTTACTTCTTAATATGCAGAATAATCCTAGTTAACATATTTCACAGTGGGAGAACCTTTACCTTCACTATTTTCCTTGTATTTCCAGTTTTTCTATCACATTTTTAAATAGCTGTGTGTATTCTCTAAGCCTTGAAAAGCATTCATAAACAAACACACAACTGCCATCTAACTTATCTAACCTAACTTAACCTAATTTGTCAGTATTTGGCTATTAATTTTTTATAGATGGCACTGATAGTGTTTAACTATAAATATATATTATTTGAAAATGGAAAATTTAGTTGAATACATGTTTATTTTTCAGAATTTTGTTAAAAAAGATTGTACAACAGTGAAAAAAGTGAATATAAAGGTTCTCCCCTGCAAAATATGTTAACTAGGATTACTGCATATTATGAAGTAAGAATTGTTTTCTTAACATTAACTTAAATTGCACCCAGGAGCAATCTAAGGATTCCCCCTTGTAGAGCTCCAGAATGATGACTTCCATTGTATTCTAAGTTCTTTAGTGACCAGGTGCTGTTGCATGATCAGTAGCATCCCAACTGAGCTTACATTCTCTGGAGGACCACTCAGCATCCAGCCTTTGTTTGAAAACATCAACAGATTCAGCAAAAACTGTTTCATTAGATAGTTTGTTCCAACTGTTGACATTTTGTGATGAAAAGAATTGAGTGTGGACTCTAGATATGGTTGACTGCTTGACAAGTTTCAGGTGATGACCTCTAGTTCTTGAGTTGAGACTATAAGTTAATGAGGCATCATTAACTTATAGGCTAAAATGGGATCCCCTCTATTTCTCCTGTAAACAAGTGTAGGAAGATTCAGCTTTGACAGTTGTTCTGGGTAGGAAAGCTCCCCCATGCCAGATATCACTTTGATGGCATGTCTCTGCACATTTTCAAGAACTTTTGGGTTTCTTTTTGAAAAAAAGGGGGAGGCAAGAGACATTTCAACTTCAAGTGTAGGATGCACAAGTCCCTTATATAAAAGACTGATGACTTAAAGGGAACAAGTGGAAAGAGTACATTTAATCAGTCCCATAGTTAAACTAGCACCAGCAACAGATCTCTTAGCATGAGTGCTGAATTTTAGTTCATTGTCAATAGTGACACCAAGATCTTGCTCATTATTTACAGAGGAGAGTGGGTGGCCTACAGATAAATAAGAGCAACAAGGATTCAGTTTGCCAAAGTGAATGATATGGCACTTGGCAACATTGAATTCAATAAGCCAAGCCTCAGCCCATTGACCCAGCAGTTGAAGGTTATTTTGTAAAAGGGCATGATCTTCACAGGACAAGGCTGGCTAAAGAATCTTTGGGTTGTCTACATAGAGTTGATTTACTGTTTATAATAGATGGAGCATTATTGATGAAGATATTAAATAGTGTTGGACACAAAACACTTCCCAGAGGAACTCCACTCAAAACATGTGCAGAGGAAGAAAGACTATAATTACCAGAGTCATTAAATAATTGAACACATTGAGATAGCAAATAAAGAAAATCAAGGATTTAGAGCAGAAATTTCTCTTTAAGTTTGACTGTAAATAATTTAATTGCAAGTTGTTTGTGACAAATTTTGTCAAAGGATTTAGAAAAGTCAAGCAGAATCATGTCAGCAGGCACCCTGTATCAAGCAACTTGGTGATGTGATCATACAATTCAAGGAGATTGGTGTCAACAGATCTTCCTGAACAAAAGCCATGTTATCAACTGTGAAAAACACTATTTGCTTCAAGATGTTTAACAACTACAGAATTGATTTTTCTTTCAAGCTTAACAACTGCTGATGTCATGCTAATGGGTCAATAATTTTCAGCAGGGTCTTTTCTACCTTTTTTAAATATAGGAATGATATGTGCAGTTTTCCAATCCAGTGGTAGCCTGGACAGATTTAACAATAACTTGAAGAGCAGGGAAGAGGTTGACACAAAACCTCCACACAGTAACATGAATGTCACTGTATGACATTCATGTAGGATACATGGGTGAATGCTGTCTGGACCAGCAGATTTATTCATTTCGAAGGATTTAGGTTCCTTTAGAACTATTGTATCTGTAACCAGAATTGGTTCCATCTTAAGTGATACATCATGTAAAGGAGGTGGGGGATAAACAATACTGGAATTGGAGGAAAAAACAGATGAGAATTGTTGGTTGAAAATTTCAACTTTCAGTCAGGATCAGCAACTGATTGGCTATTGTTCAGGATATCTGGGACTGTGCATCTACTGCTACACTTTTGAGTGGCATAAAACCAGAAAGATTTAGGGTTATCCTTAATATCCTAAGCCTATTTTTCCTCAAACCTTCTCTTCAACTCCTTTTTTTGGTTGGTTGCCTGATTATGAAAAGATTTGAAGACTTGATAATTTTCTGTGGTCTCATTTATTTTATAGCAATTCTATGCCTGGCGTTTTCTGTTGATAAGCTTATTTATTTTGGTAATTAAAAAGGTAAACTTTTTGCTGAAAAACTCTGGTGCAAGACTTTTCAACAGTTGACATTGGAAAGTCTTTCAGAGACTAGTTTATAATTGACATATTTTTGTTGCTCAGAAGAAGGTTGTTTAGTGGGCAGACATAACTCCAAAATAATTACAACATGGTCACTATTACCAACAGGTGTGGTTATTACATTCTTAATGAGAAGGTCAGGATTAAAGAGAATAACCAGATCAAGAGTGTTGGAAACTTGACCTTCCCTGAAACAAGTTGGTTGTGATATTGTTTGACAGAGGGTATTATCTGAGAAAGCAGACGAAAAAGGAGAATCACTAGTTCAAAAACCCAATCCATTCAATTTCAGGAAGGTTAAAGTCCCCCATAAGGACAGGATCATAGCAAAATTGGACAGAACATGCGATAGCATAGCAGCCAAATTATATTTGGAGTCCAAAAGACAGGGAGCACTGGGGCTTCTATAAACAAGACCAACTACAATGAGTTTGTTAGTGTATTTTTATCAAAACAGACTCAATTCCATCAGCAGAACTAAAATGAACAAAACTAGCCTTTAATCCATCTTGTAGGCCTATAAATTCACACTCATGTGTGGCATAGTGGGGAATTCAGGTTAGAAAAGAGTTGGTAACCTTTGATTCTGATTTAATCATGTGATAAGACTGAATGACAAGGTTTTTTTTGTTGAAACTTCTGTAATTGCTGCTATGTCCACTTCTTCTTTTATCATATGAAATGAAAGTTCAGAAAGCTTATTAGGGAGGCTATCAACATTGGAAATAAGGAACTTCATTCCTTGTGAGGTAGAAATCTGAGAGGATGCAGGACTATAAAACAACAAAGAAGAAACAGTAGGTGAGCAAGTTGTTGAAGAAGAAACAAAGGTCAAATTCTAGTTTAGCTACTTTTGGCTATCTTAGGAAGGGGTTAGGTTTGGAAAATAAAACTTTCAGGGATGGATCTATAGACCAAAGTATGTCCTGGACTGCAAAGGTATTTTGAAGTAACTACCTTCTCTCTCTAGAAGGCACTGACCTTACATGACCTTTAAAAATCTTGTTATGAAATTGAAACCTGGCAAAATAGATCTTCTGCATGAATGAACCACAAGAAAATTATTTTCATCTTCACAACTTTGCTTAATATTAATTTATACAGTTTCAAAGATCTTCAAGTACATTTCCTAAAATTAGAAAAAAAACTATTGATATGGCTTAAATTTCTACTTAAATAGCAGGAACTGCATTCTCAAAACTAAACATAGATAAAAAGAAACTAAAAATTAAGGTTTTGTGAAAATTGAAATAGGTATATTACCTGTCAAGTAGGCAAATTTCTAAGACTTAAAAATCAGGAGTTTTTAAATAGCTTGGCAAAACCCTCCCAGAGTATGTTTTTGGCCCTGGATTCATTGCTGAAAGTTTCATTTTCCTAACCTAACCCCTAAAAAAGGGGTTAGGTTTTCATTAACCTAACCCCTTTCCAAGATAGCCAAAAGTAGCTAAACTAAAATTTTACCAAAACAAAAGAAAAATCAGCATCAGACAGGGAAACATTATTATGATCACTACTAGACAGTTGACAGACAAAATTTGGTGGTGCAAGTCCATAATCATTTAAAACATTTACAGGGGTAGGAGGCATAGGCTAGACATTAGTGGGACATTGGAGTGGTTGGGGAGATGGCTCCAACTGGCATGTAGTGGACTAACCCTGTACTTATACCAAATGTCTAAGCTATATTTTTTCTACATATTATGAAGCAAGAATTGTTTTCTTAACATGTTTCCTTCTCAATAGCCTCTCTAGACCTTTACCATAAATAACAGGAATTGTAATTTCAAAAGTAAAGCTGATGAAAGAGATAGAAAAATCAGTAAATTTCTAGTGGGTCGTATAACTTAGCTAAGATGAAAGTGAAAACATCATTTGATGTCTTTTCTTATGCTCTTTTATAATTCAATAATTGCTTCAGGGACTAATTGCATCTTGAGCCATTAAAGGGGCCCTGAAGGTCTTTTATATGGATTATGAAAGAGCATAAAAAAAGCATCAAATGATGTTTTCACTTTCATCCTAGCTAAATTATATGGCTCACTGCAAATTTACTATAGACTTTACTTATCCCCCTAATGTGCAAATATATACCCTGAATTGTTGACAGCAAAGTTTCAAATTGAAAAATTCAGTGCTATTTTTGTCAATGGCATTCAAAAAACTTGAAACAGTAGGAAAACAGTTTATATTTAAGGTGCCTAATAAATGAGGTTTGAATTGTTACAAAATAAGTATTTTTGGAATATATAACTCTTGAACAACTTGTTTATAAACTAGCAATATGTTTTTAACCACTTTTTAATAACTTAACTAGTCTTGAAAACTTCTTTGTGTGGTTACAAAAATTAAATACCTTTAGGGCCCTTTTAAGGGCTCAAGATGCAATTAACCCCAGATGCAATTATTGAAGTATGAAAGAACATAAAAAAGGCATCAAATGACATTTTTCCATTCATCTTAACTAAATTATATGACCTACTAGGTATTTACCAAAAAATCAAATTTATGGTAAAGTGTTGGTAAATATCTAGGTGATGCAATAACTTAGCTAGGATGAAAGTGAAAACATAATTTGATACCTTTCTTTTTGCTCTTTCATAATTCAAAAATTGCTTCTGAGGCTATTTGAATTTTGAGCTGTTAAAGGGGCACCAAAGGTATTGGTAAATATTTACCAAATCATATTATTGAGTTACAACTAATGTGAATATACCACTGGATGCCCTTTTTTATGCTTTTTACAAATATAGTAATCATTTTTGTCAGAATTGGATTTTAGCCCCCACCCCTATATATGCCAATTCAGGGTATATATTTGCACATTAGGGGGTGGGGGTAATTTTATATCTGATGTAAATGAGAGGTAATTTTAAACTTTCCCCCACCCCCCTAATGTGCAAATATATACCCTGAACTGGTATATATAGGGGGGGGGGGATAAAATTCATTTCCAACAAAAATGATTATTATATTTGTAAAGAGCATTAAAAAAGGCATTAAGTGGTATACTCACTTAAGTTGTAACTCAATAATATGATTTGGTAAATATTTACCAAGGTATTTTGGATGAATAATGAAAGAGCATAGAAAACATCAAATGATGTTTTCACTTTCATCCTATGCCCTAGCTAAATTATATGGCTAACTGCAAATTTACCATGAAATTTACCCATCCCCACCCCCCTAATGTGTAAATAACCTATATACCCTGAATTGTTGACAGCAAAGTTTAAAATCAGAAAATGCAGTGCTATTTTTGTCAAGAGCATTTGAAAACCTATGGGACCCCTTTAAGGGCTCAAGATGCAACTAGCCCAAGAAGCAATGGTAAATTTTTACCAAATCATATTATTGAGTTAGGAATAAAGTGAATACACCATTTGATGTCTTTATTTATGCTGATTACAAATATAACAATCATTTCTATCAGAAATGAATTTCAGCCCCCCCCCAAACCTAACCTAACCCTCACCCCATATGTGCGGATAGGCCTATAGGCTAGCCAATATCCTGAATTGACATATATAGGGGGGGGGGGGACTAAAATTCATTTCCAATATAAATGATTGTTATATTCCTAATCAGCATAAAAAAGGCATTGAATGGTAGGCTATAGGAGCCTATTCACTTTATTTCAAACTCAATAATATGATTTGGTAAAAATTTACCAAAGCAAATCTTGAATTATGAAAGAGCATAAAAAGGGCATCAAATGATGTCTTCACTTTCATCCTAGCTAAGTTATTGTGCCACCTAGATATTTACCAAAATGTTTTTGTCAGAATTTAGATAGGCCTAGGCCCATGTATAGAGCTGTAATCTATGAAATCTTCTAAGGGCTAGAAATGAGAAAAAGGATAGAGATAGCAGCTTTGAGATAGACTACCTATAATTTACCGAAAATAATCCAAATTTATCAATTTGGGCACTCCACTCTAGGCCTATTGCTAAAAAAAAATATTTCACAGGCTAATAAACTGACAAAATTAGCAAGGTCAGGAACATATTTCAACATACTGTCATTATTTTCTCTTTCATTCCCAGCTTCCTATTCCTAACAACTAATCCGTTGGTAGTCTTTCTCAGGCCACGGAACGAACTAGGCATTTCCAAAAACAAATCCACTTTCCAACCATTATAATTCCAAGGTTTTTGATAATGAAAATGAGGGAAAAGCGCTGTCTACTATTTTCTTTGAATAAAAACACTAGAGGACTCTACATATCTTCTCCACCCTCTTGCAGAGGGGATTTCAAAAGATCATGGATTCCCTTACAGACCAGTTTCATGGGCCCTGTGAAGCTACAGGTGTTGTATGCAGAAGACGGATTTGGGCAAATTTTGACAGTTCATATTATTGAATTACGAATAAAGTGAAAATACCACTTGATGCCTATTTTTGTGTTCTTTACGAATACAATAATCGCTTCTATCAGAAATTCAAATTTACCCTCACCCACCCTCCTAATGGGCAAATATATACCCTGAATTGTAACCACACAAAGAATTTGTCAACACTAGTTTAGTTGTTGAAAAGTGGTTAAAAACATATCACTAGTTTACAAATAAGTTGTTCAAGATGAACATGTTCCAGAAATACTTATTTATAACAACTCAAACCTCATTTAATAGGCAGCTCAAATACAAGACATCTTTCTACTGTTTCAAGTTTTTGGATGCCGTCAGCAAAAATAGCGCTGAATTTTGCTATTCAAAACTTTTCCGTTGACAATTCATAGTATATTCCAATTCAGTGTATATATTTGCACATTAGAGGGGGGGGGGGGGGTTAGGGGGGGGTAAATTTGAATTTGCGATAGAAGCGATTATTATATTCGTAAAGAGCATAAAAAAGGCATTGAATAGTATGTTCGCTTTATTCTCAAATCAATAATATGAACTGCGGAAAATTTACCGGGATTTTACCATAATTATGAAATTTTAACTCCCATAAACCTTGATCAATGTTAACAAATTCAGTAGTTTTACTGACCGAAGCATTCATTGCAACAGCTAGTAAAATTAACTAGCCAGCTGGCTAAACCTGGTGCTTATGTTAATTCAAAAATTTATAAATCTCATATACATCAAACAATATTTTAAGATTGATAAACCGATAACACTATGCAAGCCAACCGTAAGAGGCTGCAGCACAGCATAAATATTAAACAGTAACGAAAATTTCGTTCAGAAATGGGACACATCACAGCGCACGCTTTGATAAGTTACCAAAGCGTCAATGCTATAGCTTCAGTTGCTACCAGGGTTTCCAACTTGCACACTTTTCGTGTGAATTGCACTCTTTATTTTCATTGCACTCTTTCACCCCACGGACCGGATTTTAACTCTTTTTCCCCATTATTGGCTCTTTGCACAATTTTTTACACTCTTTTATGAAATGATGATTGAGAAAATATTAAGCGAAATAAAAAATTCAAATTAAATTATTTAAGTGCAAAAGATAGAACAACTAGCCGGTAGGATCTTCATTATCTCTGCCTGAGCCGTCCCCCAGGCGTCTTTCTGGTATTTTTAACCACTTACGAAGAAGTAGATCAAAGTATAAGTAACAAGCCAAAACGTGGTAGATTCAACAACAATTTTTATAGAGGGAAGTTAAAAGTTGTTTAGCACAACCATTCTTCTTGGAAATGAAAATGTGAGTATGCAATATGCAGTAAGGTGAGGGAGGAGCAACATCGAAAACAATCCTTTTCAAAGTCTACTCTGAAACTGATAAAATTCTGCAGACTTTAGGCCTGTGCACCATTTTAAAGTGCGAATGACCCATATCTGCTTGTGATAGCCAATTTTTCTGAAATAAAATCTTATCTTACTAGCCACGGATCCAAGAACTTGCTTTGGATGGGACCCAGAATATCAAAATGACATAAAAAGGTACATTAGGAAAATATGGGATAGCTTAAAGTTTTAGTTTAGACATTTCTTACCAGTTTGGAAAGCAGTTGAGTTAGGGGAATGACACTTTCTGAAATGAATCCAGGTTAAAAAATATTCGAGCACATTGAAAATGACAATGAAAAAGGGTAAATATTGAGCAGTTCATGTTATTGACCTATGAATAAACTGAACATACCACTTGATGCCTTTTCTTATGCTCTTTCCGAAAATAATAATCACTTTTGGCACGAATTCACTTCACCCCGCCACTATATACCAATTCAAAGTATATATTTGCACATTCGGGGGGGGGGGGGGAGAGGGGTTAAGTTCAAACTTACTTCTATAGTCAGAATTACATCCTGAATCCAAATTTAACATTCATTAGCGCAAAAATGGCCTTCCTAATACTCAACAGAATGAATTTATTCCCTGATGTTTCTAGTGCAGAAAATAATCTTTTTTTTTTTTGCATAGGAAGAGAACGTAAACAAATATGTTATTGTTTTGAATTGCCTATTCATTAGACTTTTATATTGTATGTCAGTTGTATTTTAACCTTTTGGTTTGATGGAGCTCTTTACTTTTCTTTGAAAAACTTATTTTGTGGAAAAAGTTTTTTAAATTAATTTCTGATCGTTTTTTATTGACATGGTCTTTGTCGTGGAAAAAAAAAAGACAAACTATATGCTTACGGCTTTCAAACAGTTCGTGTTAACCAACTGTTAGTAAGGGGAAGCCCGGCTTAATAGTAACCTAAACTCTAAAAAACTGGAATTTTGATACCAATAGATACATCAAAAGGCTCGGATTTTTATGCTGATTTAAAATATATAAATTTCATTAAGTTTAGTCTTACCAATCAGAAGTTAAAAGCCTGAGAAAATTTGACTTATATTCGAAAAAGGGGGAACACCCCCTAAAAGTCAGAGAATCTTAATGAAAATTACACCACTAGATTCAGCGTATTAGATAAACCTACTGTAGGGGATTCAAGCTCCTATCTGCAAAAACCTGGAATTTTGTATTTTTTGCCAGAAGAAAGATCACGGATGCGGGTTTATTTGTTTTTTTGCTGTTTTTTTTCCCAGGGGTGATCGTATTGACCCAGTTGTCCTAGAATGTCACGAGAGGGCTCATTCGAACGGAAAATAAAAGTTCGATGCCCTTTTTAAGCGAAAAACAAAATTGGAGGGCAGCCAGGCCCCCTCCCACGCTCATTTTTCCTCAGAAGTCACCGGATCAAAATTTTTGAGGTAACTATTTTGTTCAGCATAGTCGAAAATCTAATAACTATGTCTTTGAGGACGACTTAAATCCCCACAGTCCCCGGGGGAAGGTTTTCAAGTTATGAACTTTGCCCATTACAAATAGCATTGGTTATTGGGAAGTATACAGACGTTTTCACCAGGGGCGAATCTCCATCACTTTTATTGCGGGGGCAAGAGAGGTCCATATCCGGATAGTCAAAGGGCATGGGATGTATTATAATTTTTTTCTTCACATTACTGGGGGGGCAACCACCCCCCTTGCCACCCCCAAACGACACCCCTGGTCTTTACAGAGGATTGTTTCTGGTGGGGGGGGGCTCGGGGCTTACGTGGGAGGGTCTTTCCATGGAGGGATCTTTTATGGGGGAAGAGAATTTTCCATGAACGGGGTGCCGGATTTCCCAGCGTTATTTAAAAAAAAACAATCAGAAAATAAACAAAAAAACTAAGTTTTTTTCAACTGAAAGTAAAGAGCAACCAAAACTTAAAACGGACAGATATTATTAGGTATATGAGGGGTTTGCCCCTTCGTCAATACCTCTCTCTTTACGTTAAAGTTTTTTTAGGACTTTCCAAAGAGCTATTTATCATAGTTAAACGACCTTTGTGATTCAAGGCTCATTCAAGAATTGGAACAAAATTTGGAAAAGAATTGGAATACATATCATTTGAAAATAACGTCTTAGAAAATCAAAAAGTACAACCTCTAAATTGTCTTTTTTGAAATCTTATAGAAATAAATTACAACACCCCTCATTGACAAGAAAAAATCACTTTTTTACACAAGCAGCAGTGATTTGTCTTCTTGTTTGTCTTCGTCGCTATTGAGGCACTGTAACATCATAGAGAGCTATTTGAGAACTTATAAAAGCTAATTCTTACATATTATGTTTTTTTATACACTAGACTCGATAAGGCCGTCATAAAGTACCGCAAAACATACATTACATGGTAGCCTAATTACATGCGCAATTTGGGTGACATTTTTGGAATGGAAAGGCTGGGCCGGGCGCATGGACATCACAGAGAACAAATTATGGGCTTGTTTATGAAATAATTTTTATATTTAATTGTTCTTTAAAAATTTGACTTAATAAGACAATCATAAAGGACCACATGACACCCAAAAAGTGTGCTTTGTGTTTTTTTCATTTTTTCTTAAAAATAAAATAAAACAAAAAAAGGATGTAGTTCAATGAAAAAACTCGCCTGACAAATTTCACAACATCCCTGCGGAAATTCTCCTCCATGAAGATTCCTCCCTCGAAATTTTCCTTACAGTGAAAAAATTACATTTTTTTATTTAAAGTAGTCGAAAAAAATGTGTGAATTATTAACTTACTCGTTGAGCATTGTTTGATTAAGAATACTCGGAAAATCAGAACTTTGTATCAAAGAAATTTGTATCTTTGTTAAAAAAAACGAAATCTAGAAAAATTACACAAATCTTAAAAAAATAATCAAAAGTTTTTTTTTGCATAAATCAGGGTATGGTGGTAAACGTTTCCGGAAGGAGGGTGACTGAATATTTCTTTATGTCTAAAATTCCCTTCATTAAGCGAATCTCGGTCTCCTAGTGCTGCATGTTAAAACTAATAACAATAGATAAAGAGTTATAGGCTGGTACCGCTTGCTTATATGTGAGCATAAAATTTCTAAATCGTGTGAAAAACCTACATATTTTATTCGGATTCACTATCCTACTTGGAACAGAAATTTTGTACAACATGCTGATGCAGAAGTAAACGTTACACAAGTAGCGCTAGTGTTACATAAAATGCGACTAATAACAGTAATAATCCTCACTACATTTATGTCAATTCTTTTTTTTGGAGCTGGTTAAAAGAAATATTCAAAAAAATCAAAATAACGAGATGTCAGAATGTTATTGTATATAGAGGCAGTTCTACATTTATGGGTCAGTATGTGAATCCAAAACGCATGGACTAGAACGTTATCAGTGCTTATTAGGCGTTTCAATTAAAAATAAGTGAATTTGGAGCTATATTGGAGTTTTGACTTAAATATTGGAGGTAAAAGATTACAACAATTAAATGATTTCTGGAGCTGATACCACCCCCCCCCCCGCCAGTACTAATTTCTATTGTAAAAAGTGCCAAGTTTTTTTTTTTTTTTCAATTATTTCTTTTTCTTGTTTTTCAATAAAAAAAATATCGTTTTCAAGGATTTCTTGTTTTTCAGTTATTCCATTTGTGTCGTATTTGTAGATGTAGAGGGTGCATTCATATCCATTTTTGAAAAATGTTAAAAAAGAAAATCTTATCTTGAACTGATAGATTTTAGGAAAGAAAAGGCCCTTAACAAGCAGGGGACAAAATTTGACCTGAGTTAATGTGGCGAAACCGAAAGTATAGTACATTTTCGCAATTTTGCCATTAAATAGGCTCACCAATTTACTTGATGATAGGGTTTCAAAGTCGCTATATTTGTATAGATATTAATGTGGAACATATTAGAAAGTGCAATGGACCTCTGTTTTTTGCGTTTTTTGCATATTAAAAACGAGGATCTATTAATTATTAAACAAAAAAGTTATCTGCTCAATGTAAAGAGCGAAGTTGAAACTTAAAACAAACAACACTTTTAAAGTTACTTAATATTTTTTTCCCAAATTATTGGTGGGGGGGGGGGCTAACCCTCAAAGACACCACTGGCAGTAGTAGTCGTAATAGTACCAGTAGTGATAATAGTAGTACCATTAGAATTAATAGTAGTAGCCTTAGCTTTAGTAACAGTAGCAATAGTGGCATTAGTATTTGAATTAATAGTAGTACAGTAATACTAAGACTGCGTCTACTACTAAGTAGTAGAAGCAGTAATATTAGAATGCATATTGTCTTTCGGTTAAATCAATATTCCCTAGAACAAGCCCCGTAAGTTTCAACTTGACACAATAAAGCGTTCCTAAGATATTCCTGATACACCCTTTTGACAACCTGCATACAGAAGGCGTGTTGTGATTCAGTTCAGCTCCCCCCCCTCAATATTCCTTGGCCATTTCACCTTCATACCCTTTGGCATAGTTGTAATAATAGTCATAGTAGTACTAGATTGTAGGGCTAGAAGTAGTAGCAGTAGAAGCACTAGTACTAGTAGCAGCAGTAGTATACAACCCCCTCTTCAAGCCCTAAGTTTCAACTTAGTACTATTAGCCATTGCCGATATGCTCTTTTGATAACCTGTATATTCAAAGTTTTAATTTAGTTCAACTTCCCCCTTAACCACTTCCTGAAATTTGCATCTTGATACTCTTGCCCTCACAAGTAGGTGCAATTGAAGTAGTTGTTGAACTAGTAGTAGTAGTAAAAGTGGCTGTGGTAGTAGCATTAGTAGTAGCTTGCGAATATTGCCTTTTGGTCAATTGATCTTCCGCTTTAAACATTTTCTGAGGTACGTCCTTTTGACAATCTGCATACACATAGTGGTTTTTGATTTATTTCAAATTTTCCCTCTATATTCTACCAAATTTTCACATTCATACACTTAACCTTAATAGTACCAGTACCGTAGTAGTGGTAGGAGAAGTAGTGGCAATAGTAGTGCTGTATTAGTAGTGGTAGTATGAGTCGTAGCAGCAGTATTTATAGTAGTAGCAGCATGTATATGTTGCCTTTCAGCTAAACATTACCCACATAATTCCCCTGAAGTTTCATCTTGATACGGTCAAAAAATATCACTGATAAGCCCTTTATACCCACTTTTGACGCCCTATTCATCTTAATACTCTTAGTGGCCATTCACACGGGGCTTAAGCGCAGTCACGCCTAGGTTCCAAGCTTCTCCGTTCACTTGGAGCGTTCTTTCTTGAACCTGGTTCGTAGAGACTGACCAATCGTGGCTTATGAATTTGGCACGAGAATTGAAAGTAGAAAAATATGGATGAGGAGGTTAAGGGCTTAGGGCTTTTTGTGGAGTTTTGTCTGGATTGAGACTATGTATGCTTACGGCAACCGAAGCTGGCAAAAACAAAAGAAGGATATGTACAAGGAAAATCTTCAGAGAGCCAAGAATATTGTTTGAAAGCCAAGTCCAGCTAATAAATCAAATGGATGCTTTCAGGGATACTAAATATTGCTCTGACTATATGATAACATATCCAGAAGAAGCCTCTGTGAGAGGCTTAGTGCAGTTCTTGAAAAGAAGACCACAAATATGAGGCAGCCCATTCCTTTCAAAGTCAAGGTTGCTGCATTAATAAGGCAAGTGACCTCCTAAGCATCTCCCATGCCTTTTGCTTCATCGAAGCATTCTTCTAATTTTTCTCTGTCTTATCATGCAGAAACCTTTTGTTCTCCACATGCATAATAAGTTCTTCAAGAAAATCAACTCTTGTGCAATTCCATATTGCTCACCCTCCATTCCTGTTAAATTTCTTGCCACTAATCTCTGACGTAATTAGTTGAAACCTAGTCCTATATGCTGGTGAGTTGATCCAATTGAACTATTATTACGCCTGGCCTGGGACTGAGACCTGTGTGAATCAGCCTTCCAACTATTTGCAGTAAAAGTAGCAGTGTTTGTAGTATTAGCAGTAGGGTGCCCATATTACCGTTCGGTTAATTGATCTTCCCCTTTAAGCATTCTCTGAAGGTTCCAACGTAATACTCAATACCATTCTTGAGATACGTCCTTTTGACAATCTGCATGTACGTAATGTGTTTTGATTTATTTAAGATTTCCTCTCAATATACTACTAATACTACTAACAACTCACCGCAGCACCAAGCCACCTGAGGTCAACACAGCTACGCCCGCTCCTCCTCCATCCCAATCTATTCAAAGCCTCCCTTTTCACACCCTCCCACGAAGTTCCCATTTCCTTTAAATCTTTCTTTATGACGTCCTCCCACCCCAGAAGAGGACGACCTGCTTTCTGTTTAGCCCTAGACGGTTGTCCGAGTGGAACAATCTTCGACAATCTGTCATCCTTCATCCGCACAACGCGTCCTAGCCACCTAAATCTTACTTTCTTTATAGCCCTAGAGAGCGGTATTGAACCACATTTTTTGTACAGCCTATTGTTTGAAATACGGTCAGTCAGCCGGGTACCCAGAACAATCCTTAAGTAATTTCTCTGGAAAAAATCTAACAAATCTTCATCCTCTTTTCGAAGCGCCCCTGCTTGAGAGCCATATTTGACTACTGTCATCACTGTAGCTTCTAATATTCTAATGTTGGTTTGCAGACGTATCTTCCTATTCTTCCAAGCCTTTTTTTAACTGTGAAAAAACACCCTGAGTCTCGGCTATTCTACTTTTAACATCTTCACTGATCCCATCATCTTTACTAATAATACTAACAAGGTAAGTGAAGCTGCCCACCTGATCAACCTTTTCATTACCCAACGTCACCTTTCATCTTCATTTATTCCTAGCTTTAGTGACTTAGTCTCCTTAACATTAATTTTCAAACCTATTCTAACACCCTGAAACCGCAAAACCTCTAAAAGTTCATTCATTTTGCTAACACTTTCCTCTAGGATGCTTAAATCATCAGGATAATCTAAGCCAAGGAGACTTTTTCCTCCCCGTTTGATTCCGTGGTCTCCCATTGCCTTTCCCGTGCTCCTTAAGACAAAGTCCATCAAAATAATCCATATAAAGGGGGATAGAACACAACCCTGCTTAACTCCTGATTTAATACGAAACCAGCTGCTAACCCCACTTCCTACCTTATCCCCATCAACATTTCCTCAGACATTTCTCTAAAATTTTCATCTCCATAAACTTATCTTAATAGTACTAGTATCATAGTAGTAGTATTGTATTATTAGTAACAGTAGAAGCATGTACATGTTGCCTTTTTGTCATTGAACATTCCCTTCATGATGCATCGGAAGTTTCATCATGATACAGTAAGCCGTTCCAGAAATATTGTTAATTCGCTTTTTTGACAATCCATATGAACATAGTATATTTTGGTTTAGTTAAACCTTCCCCTTAAAATTTCCTCAGATATTTAATTCAATATCCTCAGCCTTCGTAGTACTAGCTACAGAAGTAGTAGGTTTAGTGGTAGTAGTAGCGTACAAATATTACCTTTTGGTCAATCAATTATCTCCCTCATCCTTTCCCGAATTTTTCAAATTAATATACTCAGTCATTTCCAATGTGCGTCCTTTTGACAACCCATATGCAGATAGAGTGTTTTGATTTAATTCAACACTTTCCTCAACATTCTCCGAAAGGTTCCCCTGAATGTCCTTCGTCTGTTTGGAAACTAAAGGTTAGACATGCCCACCTTTCTCAATAGCATATACTATATGAAAATAATGAGCGAACTGCATAACTTACAGCCTTTGCCCGAAGGGGTATGGGGGGGGTGACACCCCCAAAGACATATGTACTGGACCTTTCAACTATACTGAACAAAATGGGTATCTGGAAATTTTGATTGGTTGCGTTTGGAGAATTGATTGGCGTAGGAGGGCTCCTTTTGAATTTCTACGACAACTCCTTCTATACGAAGTGCTTTAGTCAGAAACCACTTGGACCCGTTTGGAAGTGCTTCATTTATAGATTTCTGAATTTTTATTTATCATTCTATGACCGTCGCAAGCACACATATACTATGGAATAACTGTCTGTATGCATTTGATGGTCACGATGCTCCTGGAACCATCCCAGCTTCGACTCCATATGATTGTATTGAAAGGTCAGTTGAAGATGCATGTTACCGATCGGAGGGGGGAGGGGTATATAGCTATTTACTGTTTACTTCGGAAATTAATGCAAGATCTGGATATTTGGGCACCAAATTATGTGTAGGGTTATCTGGTCTTGCAACAACTGCAACTCACGGGTCATCGCTAGTATAAAACACTATTTAATTTCCCAGAATATGTGATATCAACATCAAAATAATTATGGATGAATCCAACCTTAAACGAACTCAAAGCTGCATCTATGTATATATCTTTTATTGTTTAACGTGTTTGTGTAACGTTTAACGTATTACTTAACGTTTAACACATATATTGTTTGGCGTGAGTCTATTCAAATCCCCTATTTCGTACTATGAAATTGAACTCTGAGCTTGGAGACAAAATTATTTTGAAAGAACCGGTTATTTCCCGCACGGTAGGCCCTGAATCAAGGACAAGCACAGTTCTTTTTTACCCCAGGTAAGGTTTCTAAAATATAACTTCACTTTCATCAATCCCGTCTGACGTCCATAGTTTCCATTGAAATACAGGGATAAGACCCTTAATATGGGTACATTGGCAACATGGGTCGAGAACAAGGAAAAAAAGAAAAAGAAAGAAAGAAGTTACTACAATTTACCTTGCAATTTATTACCCTGTGATCTAAAGTCTTCGATAACAGGGATAAAACATAATCTTGATTAATTTATAACTCTAAATTAAGCCGACAACTAAAGCTTCCAAGCTTAGCCAAACATTTGTTCTTGATAATACTTCTTTAGTGTATAATTTAGTCAATTTATCAAAAACATCTTACTCGAAACAAGCGCAAAGCGAGGAAATCTTACTCAAAACAAGCGTAAAGTTTCATATGGGATTTTAACAAGTTCTCGTATTCTACTGAATAGACTTGCCCACATTACCAGCCTTAAAAATTTTATTCTCCTTATGTGTCGTCGAAAGTCATCCGTTATGTTTTCCTACATGCAAATTTCAGATGGTGCTGCAAGCTTTGCGTACTACACATTAAATAAAAAAATGCTACTTGACACGTAGGTGAAAGTAAAATATAATTGGATTTTGGGGCGGGAAGGGGGAGAGAGAAAGGGTGTGTCAAAACAGGCAATTATATCACAGTTACGGGATAAACATGCAATTCCTGAGAATTAGGGGATTTAGACCCAACCCCCTATGTCTCTCCTGGACAAATTCCTGCCTACATCTGGCAGCACAAATTAGATACAGCGTCATAATAATAACAACAAACATTCACTTGAGAATTTTATTCAGTTAAACTGATCAATCCAAATAAAATCAACATACACAGTCAAGAATTGTCAGATTACGATAAAATCAGTTGGCTCTTTTAGTTATACAACTGCTTTACCAATTACGTCACTGAAAACTCATATCACCAACAAAAATCACTATTGATCACAGACCAATAGTCTTGGTAACTAGAAAACTACTAGTTGCAAGATTGGTTTACCCATTCAATAGATACAAATCCCCCAGAGCAGCCTTGCTTCATAAGATAAAGAACGCTCAAAATCGTTACCCTCAACAATGGTAGCGCTTACAATCAAGAATAGGGGGCATAACTTGTGGCACCAAAAATACTTTACTTAATATATTATGTAAAAAAAAGGAATAAGAGCTTGATACTTCAACCTTGGCAAAGAAGAAATATTATTAGAAGTTTATCAGCCAAGTTTTAAAATAAATTCCGTAAGTTATATTAAAAGACTGCAATTTAATATCTGTTATAAACTAACGGGTCAAAAAATAAACAAGTTGAAATAATATTTACGGCAATAAAAGATTGAAACTATCCTATCTGACAACTCCAACAAAACGAATTAATTTTGTTCCGTTTCCGTATAAGGCACATCAAACCTGTGCATTAACAAGACTAGAATAAAAACATCTCTTGCAACAAATATTAACACAGGAATGACTCAATACGCATATTACACTAAAAACCACCACCCAGTACCCGATCATCTGTAAATACCCCGTCAAACTTAGAAGAAAGGTCAAACTGATGAAAAAAAACAGACATACAAGCACATAAATAAAAATAGAGGAACATGCTACAAATAACAAAGAACGAATAAATGTAGTTGAGAAACCAGAAACCTAGTGAGGAATTATTTTCAGCCGATGAATAAAACAAAAAGATGAAACAGAAACTTATATTTTGAAGTTACCCACACCAAAAGAACAAAGCGACCGGCGAAAAAACAAGCCACGAATGAAAGATAACTAAAAAAGCGGACCACACATGGTTTTACTGACAAGTACCCGGTATTATGTTATACTATTGGTCCAGTGTTAAGAATTTTTTTTTTAATACTAAAAACAGGCAATGCCATAATTTGTTGCTGTAGCTTCAAAGGTAACAGGTAACCAGAATTTTAAATGGAAACAAATTTATTTGATGAGTCTTAGCGCGTTCAGTCTTATTAAACCAGGTTTCGGCCTAATCAAGTTCTGAAATACTAGCTAAACCTTTATTCGGAATGGGTTTGGATTCAACTAATCTCCAAAATAGATATTAGCCAAACCTTAGTAATAACACAATATAGTCTCATTAAGATAATATCATGTTAATTTATTTTAGTTAGCTTGAATTATTTACGGATGATAAGTTTTTTGGTCCTCCTCTGAATTCTAGATACTTGGGCATTATCCCTTTCTTCTGTAAGAAAGTTGCTTATTCATGCTCAGCTAACAGATAACAGCTAACACGATAAATTCTGGGTGATTCTTGAGAATTGCCTACCTAATTCAAGCGCACCACAATTTGGCACAAAAGCTTACTAAATTTTTTGAAAGATTAAAGGGAGTGCGATTCTATGCACTTCGACAAAGGACAATTACTATCCCTGTGTACAAACATTATTTTCTTAATCTACATATTCGGAAAATTGAATATTAGAAACCATTATCCCATGAAATATTTTTATCTAATATCATTAAAATACTTAGAAATCAGTGTCTGGCCTAAAGGACTTTTGTGTTTTGCTCCTTCTGTTAAAAAAAACATTTCCATTGGATATTTATGCTATGCAATAAGAGAGAGAAGGGAATCCCAGAAAATATATGTTCTAGAGGAAGTTAAGAGGGAAACAGATTTGGTGAACGTGAAAAAGATATTATGTATGCTCAAAATAAATACAATGTAAATAACTGTTCAATTATATTACACATTAAGTGACTATAAAAATATGACAAAAAGATAAAGATTTAAGTTTATAGGACACAGATTTACAAATTTTAAGTTTCAATATTATATTTCAATAAACGAATATTCAAATTAAACAAAGGTGGCATTTTAACAAAGACCAGTGACGTTGATTCATATTTTTTTTGGCTGTATCATTTATAATCTAGGGGGAGGGGGGATTTGTCATTTTTTAAATTTGTTCAATAAAATTACCAAAAAAGGCACTTTTTAAATGAAAATATCCCCCTCTCTCCCCCAAAACAGTATTTTTCAAAACATAGGCGGCGCATACCCCTTGCCCGCTCAAAAGTGACACCACTGGTTAGAACGCGTTCAAACCTGCATCGCCTGAGGAATTAAGAGCAAGGAATCATAGGTCTTAAAATGGCTAATGCGCTTCTGCAATGTTTTGAGGAATCCTTGGACATCATTTTTTTCATAAAGTAGTATTTTTTATACGGAAAGTGACACAGTACGTAAACATAAAACAATGTTGCTATAATCAATCAGGCGTTTTATATTAGCGTTTCCCCGTGTTCCACATTGATCAAGCAGTATTTTCAAAGCAAGACTTTCAGTTAGCACGCTATAGGAAAAAAAGCTGCACAAGCTACTACAACAGTATTTTTTTCAGGATTTTAATCATCTGTATTGATGTTTGATGTTTACACCTCTTTATTTCAACTGGTTAATCCCAAATTTGGCATGCAAGCTTGATTCAGCTATGATGGTTATCATCACACCAAATAAGTACTGAAGAGCGAAAAATAGATGGTTGATTTTTTTTTTTTTACATATATTTTAGTACATATCTTTGCTTACAAGTCTTTTATCAGTTCTCGTTGAAGGAAATTTTGATTTTAATTTAATTTAAGGTAGGTTTACTGCTTCAAGAGCTTCTATTTAAGAGATATTTTTTTTTCTATACGATGAAATAACTTGGTAGCCTTTGGGAATATCTAAATTAAAAGATTCGGCAGATAAACGGTGAAATCATACAATTAGAATAAATATTGAAATACTTGCCCAGATAGCTATTTAGAAAAGTTATTTAATATAAGTTTTAATTTTTTTCTAGTTTAAAAATTAGATGCAGAGTAATTGAAATCTGATTACGCTATTTATTGATTTTCATTTCAGCTCAAGTTTAAGTTTTGACTTCTAGAATTTTTTTTTTAAGCTTGTGACTTTATCTTGAACATGGTCTTAACTAAATTCTAGTCAAAATTCAACTTAACTATTCCAAGAAACTTAGGTAAAGGCGTATAGGCCTAGGTAATTTATTTTACGGTACTAATATATATTATTATTATAGTTATTTAAATGTCCTATGCTGTGACCAAAGTATCATTTGTTGAAGCTTGAATTTGATATATTTAAACTACAAGCTGCCTTTAAAAGAAACAAAATTTTCTATACTACTTTAGAATAGTGTTTTGAGGAAAAGGTTTTGAAGTGTTTAGAGAAAGTTGCTTTTGAGACATGAGTTTCCCAAGGGTCGCTTCAAAAAAGAAAAATGGACACAATTCAACCTAACGGGACAAATCAAAAGTTGTCAGACATGGTCGCACTCTTTAGAAAGAATGACCACTTCGAACAGCACAGAAATTGATTTTTTAGTGGAATGGGTAAAAATGACAAGACCTCAATAAGGACGAGGGTTTGATTTACGGCAATTTAGTAAAGTGAACGCTAAGTTATTTGTCAGACGTTGTCATATTAAACTAATGGTTGAATTTGTTCAACGAGTAGGAGAGGAAAATTGGGTTTTTAATGAATGTTGGTCGCCCTAGTACTAACAGGGGGATAAAATTTTTTTCCCCATTACTTTTCTTTAGTCAGGTACCTTTATTTCCTTAAATATCAAAGGAAACAGTGTCCGAACAGCAAAAATTATCACCGCGAGCCCTCCAAATAAGGGCTCTTATCCTTCTTAATGCCTTAATCCGAGAAAAAGATTACAGAATTTATGGGCAAGGTCAATAGGCTTGATTAACTAAAATCTAATTTTAAAAATTATGGGCTAGCTAAAGGAAAAAAGGGAATGTTCTTTGGTGGTAAACAAGCATCTTAACACATACAGCTAAACAACATACAAACAAGACCAAATTCCTAGATTGGAATGAAACTATCATATGTCCAAATTAGGACACACCAATACTTAATATATCAATTAAAATATTCTGTTCGGAATCAGGAGTTGTTAGACAAAGAGATCTTTTAAAGTAAGATAGAGCATAAAAATCTGTTTTGAAATTTCAAATAGCTTTTTGGGGGTAAATTTTTTCCGCACAGAATAGTTTCAGGCCAACCTAGCGAAGATGTAATGTGACATGCGATACTATCCTAGGGGGGAATCGCAAAGGATACTGCACAAGGCATTGGAATGTATATTAGTGATGCATCGCTTTCCAGTTCCAAATCTTCTAAGTTTTGACTTAAACTGTGGAACACAGGGCAGTGAAAGACTTAGACAACCTAAAAAAAGAAAAAAAAAATTATATACAATAAACCCATGGTGGAATGCTAGTTAATATAGACATATAATTATAATTCGATTAGTTGATTGGATTTAGGAGTGTAATTAAGGTGTCAATCGATCTTAATCCTTAATTAAAAATGTTCCTTAATCAATAAATCAATCAAAAGTAGCATTATACTTACCCGAAGTGAGTATACATGGTAATTTGAACAAAGTAAAATGAAGAAGACCCAATTTATGGAAAGGAAAAATAAACTTTTTATGGAGAGAAGTACAGAATAGTTAAATCTAGTAAAACCTGTATATGGATCAACTGGGCAATAGACAGAAAAAGTAAACCTTCTGCAAAAGTGAAGAAAGACAGAGAGAGAGAGAGAGAGAGAGAGAGAGAGAGAGAGAGAGAGAGAGAGAGAGAG
>JAQQPU010000048.1:432-18119 GCA_029168905.1 Artemia sp. Kazakhstan ARC1039 | reverse complement strand
TTTTCTTACCGCTATCGTTTGTCCACTGATGCTGAAATCGGTTCCCGAAATCTGCTACGTGTGCCTAGCATTTTATTTAATACGATATTTCGTTTGCCAACCATTGACACAACTCATTGTATGTCTCTATTCCTGGCCCTTTCTCCAATAATGATAAGTTAAGACCTACCAAAAAAAATGTCTCAAACTTCATAAGAACAGTTTAGTGTTCATTGTATAATGATGGAACATTTTAAATTACAAAAAGGGTTTACAGCAAGTTTGGATGGTTTACAACAGCCCCACAACACGTGTCTTTTTTAACAAAAACGTTTACTTCAATAAATCACAAGTTTATATGAAAATAAAAAGAAGCCGAAAAGATTATCGGTTGCTTCTTTGCTAGTTAAAAAACAGAAAAAACTTAAAAATTGATAATTTTCGGGCCAAGTAACAGATTCTAAAGACTGAGAGACCATTTTCCAGTGTGCCTTAAATTATCGCAAGCGTCTAAGCTATGTGGGCTTACACCAGTTTGCCTGCTATTGTTCAAAAGGCGCGATGTTTCAATGCATATATTTCACAGAAAATATGAAATACAACTCTTTTTGCAAGCAAGAAGGGTAGACAGATATAATGCATTTAGGAAAAAATAAATACTTATAGCATCTTGACAGCCAAACATGATATACGGCAACATATTGAAACAATCATCTTAAAACAAAAGACAAAACATCTTTTGAATTCAAACACCCAAATTGATTCGTTATCAGACTTTATTTTTCCTGATATCAATGTCTTTAGTATATCCACATATTGAATTTGATTAACGCCACATTTCAGACATAGCTAGAGATACAAAGAGTAATTAAAACACAATTATGGGCTGCTTCATTACCAAAAGTGAAGATAAAAGACAAAGATCCTCCAGAGCCATTTCTAGCTCAAATGGAGTCAAATCGACATTTCGGTTGCGGGGTCTTTTTTACAGGGACACGCAGCAAGCCTGTCGCCAAACGCGGTCACAGCAGGGATTTATCACTGAGCCGCTTATTGCCAAGCAGAGGATCAATCCACTGTGCCACAACCCAGAAGTAAGAAAAAGAAAAACTAAAAGTTTTAAACCCCATAGTCTTTGATTCTAATGAAACCTGCTACTTTTATTCCTTCCTTAAATATAAACAATCATACATCAATTTTTCTGCGTACCTCTTTGAGTTTCAAATTTCAAGCCAATCATTATTTAAAGTTTTTCTGTATAGTTAGAAACAAAAAAAAAATCTTGAAAGCTGTGCCCTCTTAGAAAATAATTTGTATCTCCTTTATCCGAACTAAATTTCTTTTCGTTTTCTAATCCATGAAGAATCTAAGAAAATCATTTTAGTCTCTTAATATTCCAGATGCTCTTGTGCATTCCACCCCACTCACCAAGCTTTATTTAAGGGATCGGCAACCTTTTTTGACAACGGGTTACAACCAGCCAAAATACGAAAATTAAAATGACATTCAGATTAGTAATATTTTCTTTTTGAAACAGCCTTTTAGTGAATGTGCTTTCGTCAACTGTAATGCTAATTAAGTAACTAGACGACAAATTTTGATCTTTTCGTCACTGCTTTTAGCCATATCTTGAATGAGACGATGAACTGTTCAAACTCACAAAATAATGTCTTAGATTCTTTCAGTAGTTTATTTTTATTTGTGAAGGCATTATCGGGGCAATTTATCAATGTCTTTTCAGGAAATCGCTGCCTGTAAACATTTTTTCGCTTATACCAATGCTATGAGCTGCAAAAGGCTGGCAGATGCAGCATGATTGTTGCTGGTGACAAAATCTTTAAAAATTCATTTTGTTTTCAAAACTTCAATGCAAGCTTAGCAGTGTATTCAGATTTATCTTAATTTGTCATTTCGCTCAATATCGCAAGCCCTGATATAGTTACATTTGTACATAAAGCACATACTAATTTGTTACCGTTTTCGATACATCCAGACTTTTCTGACTAGGCATCTTGAAAAAAAAACAAAAAACAACATACTTTTTGTTTATTGATTGTCCATAATAATATGGTAAAAAGAAAACAATAATTACTATTTCACTTAGATGACTGTGTAATAATTACTTAGGTGCAATCCGTTTCATGTATGTATGTATGTATGTATTTCCAATAAAAGCCATCGGGCCACAGGAAAAAAAAAAAAAAAGTACTTATATATGAATCTTCACGAAAATATTTATAGAGATACATCTTTCACGATGTATCAGCCCTTCATCAACATACTTAGCCAAATTCCTTAATGTCATTTTAACTCGTGATCTCACAGTCCCTTCCACCCACCTTCTATCTGCCAACACTAACGAAAAACACTCGTTTCTCAGCTCCGCCAATTCCTTACAATTCCCCAAAAAGATGAAAAATATCCTCATCATCTTCCCCACACATTGGACAAGGGACTGGGTTAACACTATGACCCCTAAATTTCCTCTCCCTTTCCCCAATATCAATCGACCCTCCCCTTAAATTCAAATCCATTTTATTTCTTACCCTTTCAACCCCAACTTAAAATAAACTTCTTCCCCCCACGTGTCCTTCACTGTATTATACAGACTCAGAGATCCCGAGGCCTCCTTCCGAGCCTGCCACTGCTGTATTCCTTGCTCGTGTAACCTTTCTTTTACCTTATCAACCACTGTATTCGAATTCGATCCCTGACCTTCATTCCAAAAATACGAATATCCTGCTTTATCTAAAATTTTTTACTTTCTTGTGGCCACCCTTCCTCTATTTTATCCTCCAACAAACTAAAATACACTTCTTTCGCTAGCCTAATGTTTATGTTTGACAATTTGTTTTAATTTATTGTGTTATTTTCCAGAAATTAAGATGGTCACTTGAAATTAGAAAATGGGTCACTCCGTGACCCCATGAGTAACCCAAATCGTAGTTTATTTTAATACCAAATCACTTTCATTATATTCAAGATGCATATATTTAAGTGCAAAAAACAAGGTCCGAGGCCTTCTAGTTCGTATTTACGCCAACTATTCCATTTTCTGATTTTTCTGTTTACAGTTATCACCAAATTTACTAAACACTAACTTTGTTCCAGCACTACTGCAAGGGAGCTTTCTCAAAGAAACAAATGCAAGACATTAACTTGATATTCAAAGATCCCCATGGAAGAAACTGACCCTTAAAACCAACAGAAATAATTGAATACGATATACAAAACAAAAGCAAGCCACATTAATCAGCTAGACAATTTAATGTTAAAAAGTTTTTTCTTTAAAAATTTTAATTGAATAAACCAAAAGAAGTTACAGAAAAACTACATGAACTTTATATTCTGGATTATAGAACTATGAAAAATTGCGATGCGGCCTTTCATTTTTTTTTGCACGATGATGATAAGAAGTTTCGCGTTTCAATCTAAAATGTAGTCTAAAAGCGTATGGCACCTTGATGCAGTTCGTTTTGTATTTGAAGGAAGAATATATAACAGAAAATGCTTGCAACAAAGATAAAATTATAGCAAATACTTGACGATCATTAAACATAACCCCTTTCGGATTACCTTTTTTGAACTGGCCTATTAAGCATTTAGCCACCGACTTACTAATAAGAAAATTCGCCAAAGCTTCTCACTTACTATCATATAAAATGCAGCAAAAAAAGAAACAGCCGCATGACCGGACGGGAATGATTTTTGCGAGTCGGTTATTTTCCTTGGTTTGTTTCCAGATAGACAGCTATAGCTTGTGATGTATAAATCACCTATACATATTTCTTCTGTAATGTTTGGCTTGCATGTATCTGAAAATTTTAAAACCCCAATTAAATAGAGAATGCAAGTAGAGAGAGAAGAGAAAATAAATAAAAGAGAGAGAACGATCCCTCAATAGTCTATGTGTATTGTGGTGACTGGATCTCCTAATGATTGTGTAGTCCGACTGGAGGCACATAAAGGAGCGGAGACCACCTCCCCCTCCAACACCAACAATATTATTTCTTGATTGATGTCCCTGCAATTATGATAATTTTGTTTTAACGTAAAACTTGTTTTTACTGAAGATAGGGGACAGAAATTAATTCACATGTTATAACAAAATTACCACATATCATATTTTCAGCAATTTTATTTTCGCCGTTAAGATACATATTCAAAAAAAGTATAGGTTAGAACAAGGAAACACTACATAAAAGGCAAATTTGCACAATTTTGTTTCAAGAAAAAAAAGAAGCAGAAATCGTTTTATAAATAACCGAGACATGTATTTATTTTAAAAACACCAGCAGCTAAAGCAAAACAGAACTTAGGAAAAATTTTTGATCAAATTTTCTTAAAAAAAAATTTCAAAGAAAAGTAATGAGCAATATTAAAACTATATTTGTAGAATTCTTGAAACTAGCACTTTGCTGAAAACTGAGCTTGCTAGAGTTTTTTTTTTAAGAGTATCATAATTGTATACCTAGAGTAGTCAATATCATGGTCGGTAAAAGACTATTGAGAGACTTATAAATTAGTCTACTATTTTCTGCAGGCTACTCACGGAATTTTTCGTTGTTATTTTTCTTTTCTTTTCTTTTTAGTTCAGTTTTTTTTCTCCAGTACAGCATAATTCTTTTAGAATTCTACACACCTTGGGAAACATAACGAATCAGTTTATTTAAGCTAATCTTGTCGATTTATCTTGCGTAACCTGCGAAGTGAGAACTTTTGTTTGTTTTAAGTTTCAACTTCACTCTTTACTTCCGTAAGAAAAAAATTAACATCCTAATGAGTAGTGAGTTAATGTAAAGACAGCCTCAGTGTTCATTACTTTCATTAGAAAATAGTTTTTTTTTTTTATATATTTCATTTTATCATTTGTATAATAATGTTTGAAAAAATTATGACAACTTTAGGTGTATTTGTTCACTTAAAAAAAGAGAAATTTCCTTACTTTTTGCACTTGAGTTTAACTATTTAATAAAATGCTTTAATATTTCAAGACTGTGGTTTTCCATTAAAAAACAACTGTTTCTATCAAAATCTGGGCTGTAATCCTTTCAACGTCGAAATTTAACACTTAGTTGAAATAAATTCCTCCAGATTAACGGAGGTTGATTTGAAAGATCTTTCGTAAAAAAACCATGAGCGTAAGAAAAAAGCAACGTTTCAATGCTACAGCCCCCCCCCCAGAACAAAGATTATCAGACCTCCTTCTGGTGACTGGTGTGTAATTATACACTACTATAAAGCAGTTATGTATTACTTTATAAGCGATCAGAAATAAAATTCCTTCTGTGTGAACGGCATCCATGTTTAGAGATGAAAGCACCCCAGAAGGGAGAGAGGAGGGGGGGGGGGGTCTGACGACTCTAAACTGATCAGAGAGCAAAACCCCTGCTTACCGTCCCTGGCATCTCTAAATTCCCAAATGGCATCAGACCAAATTTCAAAATAGCCATTTTAATCAAACCGATTGAAAAATTCAAAATGTTGCCCCAGGGGTGACAGGACACGTGCAGCTTATTCCAGCTCCAACTTAATCCCACCACCTAACAGGATCCTAAACAGGATATTTATGATAAGGGGCTAAGGGAGATGTTACATCTTGCTGAAACCAAGAATGATTAAGAATTTCGGTGTAAATGCTTAGTCCAGGTATGACTACATAATAATACGTTCTAAGACCAGAATTTACACATGACGTTTGACATAAAACGAGGGTGATTTTCAGCTAGTGGAAAATACGAAGCAAAAAGATTAAAACAGATAATTCGGCAAGGACCTCCACCAAGCCATTCTCAGTGGTAAATAACAACAACAAAAATACAAAAACGAGTCTGACACTGGCAAACCCGTCAACGGTTCGGAGGATCACCACAAAAATACAGGCTTTCAATAAATAAATCTGTAAAATCTGAAAACAAAAATGAGACTTGGACTATGTCGTGGCCCTTCCGGTCTCTGAACATCCAGATCATTTAGTTCTTTAGACGAGGCAATTTTAATTTCTACAGTAAATGGTTTACCACAATATTTTAGGGAGAAAACTGAAATTAAAAAATATACATAAAATAAAAACCTTCCCTCGAATAGAGATACTGGGGATATTCCTATAAATCCAATTTATGATATATATGCACCAACTAAGAAAATAAGCAGGAACTTATATTAGAACTAGTGATGTGAAGACCCTTTTCCATCTCCTGTAGGTGATTCCACTGCTCCCTTCGGTGTTAAGTTTGAATGAAAACAAAATACAATTTTCATATAGAGGGCAGTGTGGCCAGATGCCTGATATGAAATATCACAGCAAGAGATGCGAAAATACGACATAGGCGCATTTTCACTGTCCCTTTTGTGACCGTTCTGGCTTAGAAATTCCGGCAAAATTAGATAGTGCAGGCATGAGTGCAAAAAAAAAAAAGAAAAAAAAAGAGGGAATCAGAGACAATGTTACCACATGGTGCACTAATTGTGTGAATTTTGCCTTTCAGAAAGTTAGAACTCAAAATTGGCAAAATTCAGTCTTCATTGACAGATTGCAGCACCAGATTCCGAATTCTGAGCCAGTGAAGCATTTTTCGAAAGATCACATGTGCTTTTGTGGTCGGAATTTTCTGTTCTCAGTTTTCTGGTCTCTAGTTTGACAAGAAAAACATTTTTCTCAGTTTCTGCTACACCAGAGAATTAAATAAAAGCGCAAATTCAAGAAAATCTAAAAAAAAAAAAACTTGACAATATCTAGGGTCTTATTCATTCTGACTGATATACATAATTCTTCCACCAACAATGGAATATTGTGAATAAAGAACTAAAAAAAGAAAAGGAACTCTCTATACTGGTCTTACAATATAAATTAAGTAGCACAAAAATGAGGAAGTTAGAGGTGCATTTGACATAGATAATTAGTAGATAGGATTTTCTGAGGAAGCACAAAAGACGAACATGATCTTTAAAGGTGGCCTATCCCCAAAATTTCATTTAGGTAAGTGACATCAAAGTTTAATTCCTTATGCAATGTTTTTATGACATTGCAATTCTAAGCTTCGAGAAGATGCAACTTAGTCTTCTTAAAGCATGTGAATTGAGTTACGAGAATGAAATGTTTTGCGGTTTTCAAGAATATAAATTAAAACCACAAAAAAAAAAACGAGTCAAAGATGAGAAATAAGACAGGCCGTTATTACTGCAACTATTTATAAATTGCAGGCCAAAGACAAAGTTCTAAGGGTTTTTTTCAGGGTCATAAAACAGAAACCAAAGACATACATATGAGACAAAAGTCTACTTTGTAAGGTCCTGGAACAACACCGGTTGTTATTTTATTTGTGTTTCCCTTTTAATGAACTTGGAATTAGTTTTTTATATTTTTAATCAAATATTTATCTTCGTCTAGTATTGAACATCACTTAAATTTAGACATCAAAGAAAGAAAATATAAATTTAACTTTTAGAAAATAGCGAAACCTCCTTCCATATTGCTCAAAATTTCCTCAAGAATTTCATATTTATTTCCATTCTCATCAGATGCTTTTTTGATGTCATTATGAATGTCACTGGTAAACCTATTGAGCATAGCGAGCGTAGGATCGATATCCCTGCAGCACCTTTCCTGGCAATTTAGCCCAAGTCCGATAGTCACAATAGAGTTAAATATTTTCAGCTGCATTCTGTATTGAACTTTGTGCTTGACCATATTCATAACGAAAACACTCTCTCGACGAAGGCGTTGCTGATCGGTAAGCTTAAAAGTGAAAGAGCTACTGAGCTATGTCGAGCAATGACCACTCTTTTTAGTATTTCTAATCAAAATTTACCCACTTTCTCATATTTGGTTTTGCAAACTAACGATAATGCACGCTTCAATAATTAAAAATATTCATCGTCATCTCTACCCTGGAACGGGGTGGAGATATGGGTCCTGAAAATTCCATATGTCTTTATTAACCGATTCCTGAATCTGGCAATAGAAGTTATCAATAAAGCCTAAACTTTACATATTTTGAGTTTTGGCATTGTTATTGTGGAAGCAAAATACACCCACTTTGCGTCGAATTTTTTTGACATGCACAAAATCGGCGCAATGCGCCAATTTAAAAAACTCAATGAGCGACCAACTAAAAAAGCGCACAAATGCGCCCCATATGACCACACTGATACATGGCATGCTCCAAAAGTTCCACTGATGATATTTTTCTACTGCCCAGCGCACTTCCGCATCACAATTCCCGGTGGGATAATGTTGGGAGGTTTTCAGTCCCGGTGGAAGGTTTTCAACTAAAGCAAGCCACGTTATATAGTGCCTGTGAGCTTTGACCGAGGCAGGTACTATCGTTGCGTGAAGTCTATTTTGGAACCGCTTCGAAAAATAGTCAGAATAATGATGACACAGAATATAGAGCAACGGTGCACGATTAAATTTAAGGTGACGAAACACGGACTTTCGAATATGATTCTGAATCTAGACGTCAGAGCAGCGCATTGCACATCAATGGGTATCCTCGACCAGAGAAAGCAAAAATGAGTAAATCCCGGGTTAAGGTCGTGATCATCGTGTTTCCTGACAACAAAGGTTTAATGCGTCACGTACTCGTACCCAGGGACAGATAGTTAACAGTCGGTATTACTATGAAGGGCTGAAACGGTCGAGGGACAGGGTTTGACGATCTCAAAAAGACAGTTGTGAAGATTGGGCCTTACACCACGATACTTTGCTGAGTCACACAGTGCTCATTGTTCGCGAATTGCTAGAGAAGATGGGCACCGCCGTAATACCCTAGCCACCATACAGCCCGGATTTGGCCCTATCAGACCTCTTTTTATTCCCGAAAATCAAGAGATCCCTCAAGAGACATCACCACGGACGTTAAACAAAAGATTGGAAGAGGTCCATCGGATCGGAAGGACAGAATTCTGAACAGTGTTAACTCATCTGTACGTTTAAGTTGAATTAATATTTTTTTTACAGCGAAATTACTAGAAATTTTGAGACAGACCCAGTATATTGCACACATTTATTATGTCGCACACATTAGCTATTTTATATAGCTCACAGAGGCTATTGAGAGACAGTTTTGGGCTGATGAGCGAGACAGCGAAGCTGGCAAGCCACATAGCAGCAGGCCACGAGCAAGCTGCCGTAGACAAAAGTTGCAACTTGAAAAACATTTGATTGATTTACCTGGTATTCACCACCTGAGATTGTTAGCATTTGTGGTAGTTTAACGGGATTTAAAAATTCAAAACTGCAAAAATTCTTCGAAATTTTTACAGACAGGTAGGCTACCCAAAGAAAATCCCTCCAGTAATCTTAGATCACTGATCTATACAGTCCTGGTGCAAGCAGGCTTCAAATTTTCCTTGCTCAGAGGTCCCTCCAATTTTGAAATTTTGAAGCCCTTCAGCACATCGAAAAAAAAAAAAAACCAGCCGTCTAAGATTTCCAGAAGTAAGTCTATTTGATTTTAACTGTGTGCCCATCAGGTTTCAAACAGAAGTGGGCATGTTCTTGTGGAACATGCCCAAAAGAAGAATAAGAAGAATAAGAGCAATATCAAAATCTTAAACGAGCAGAAATAAAGTCATATAATAGTTGGCTATTGGAAATGTCACTGGGCCACTCTGGTTCTCTAATCATACAAACTGAAAGTTTTTGCGGAAATCCGGTTAAAACAAGCTGCCAATTGTCGTCTATCTTACTACTAGGAATTCTACAAGGGAGGGGGGCGGCGGAGAGGGTGTATGATGTGTGCATGTAGAAAATAAATCACTCAAGCATACCAATGGGGCCTTCAGGACCACTGCCATGTAGAACATCAGATATAACGAGTGTAAGATTATTTCGTTTTTTGAGGCTTTGACCTGTCTTTTATATAAACTACTATAAATACGAAGACGTTCTACATAACCAGCCTCAAACAAACTTGAAGCTTATAAATATAGATCCAAGTAAAATGAACTTCGGAAAGAGTGAATGTCCTCCTAGATTAGCAAACGAAAAGATTCAGGTAATTTATCAACAGCAATAAAGTTTTCTTGGCCTGTATGTCAGTATATTTGTTTTAACCCAGAGCAGATGCAATTTTTTTTAGAATAAGTTGACTATTTCACTTTGCAAGATATAACTATCAAACCAACACCCAATTGTAACCCTGCTGTTGTTTTATTGCATTGTGATATACCAGAGAGACAACCTAATTTGTCCTACTTATGTTTGTTTTTGTGCTATTCCATGGTGAGCATTTCCATATTGGACATTATTAAGAAACGAGTTTTTGTTTTATTTTTTCCTTTTCTTTATATGTTTTGTTTAATTTAGTTTTTTTTTTCCAGTTGATAACGACTTCTGAACATTAAGCCGAAATAGTCGGACTGTTACTACTATTGGCAAAAACATAGGTTTCTTTTTGTTATTTTCTATTGTGTTATTTGAAACATTATACCCGTTTTTAAATGTTTCCATTTCGTTTTATTAGTACATTGAAAGGCAATGTGGTCTAAAAAATTATTTACTTGTTTACAGTGAAAATTTATGTTACGTAGAGTGAATCATTTGTTAGTGAAAAACCTAATTACATTTTAAAACAACCCAAAATCTAGTAGAACGTCTCTCAGGTTCAGTATGTTTTAGCCTACTAGGGAATTCAGCCCTTCTTCACATTTCCGTCTTTCAGACGAGGAAACACTAAAAAGTTTCAGTACTAGAAGAGTCGTGGGTGATAAACAAGCCGAAGTACTGACATTAACACCTTTAAAATTCATCAGTCATGCGTTTCCTTGAAGATTTTGTCATTAAGGCTAGATGTTTTAAGAACAAACACAGTAAAAAATTCCAAAATACTATAAAATTAAAAAAGCAGAAATGATAAGAGATGGAGTCAAACAAATGAAACTTCCCATGCACTAAAGCGAATATATAAGAAGCTAAAACTAAAGATTATCTTAAAAATATGTAGTAAAGTAGGAAAAATGAAAATACCTAAGAAGTGAGGTCTAGGTTCTGAGATGATAGTCTTTGACACTTCTACCGCTGTCATTACAAATACCTGGCCAACAAAATAAGTTCTATATATAGCAACAGTTCTGTCAAATGCCCTCTTCAATAATACAGTGTCCATAACTCGTTGTCCATTCTGAATTTGCAACAGTTCAATAAAGAAGAACTGAAAAGAAGACGTATATGTGGAAGTCAATGAAAAAAAAAAACCTTTCTCATTCAGGCGAAGGGGGAAAAGCCATCTGAATATAAGGTCAAACATAGTCAGTAATTAGCAAAAACCGATGCTAGTTTTGACTATATCAAGTTACATAAACATAAAAAGTTGGTTATTTCCTTTCATTTGGACAATCACGATGGATTCTTTTCTTTTGTATAAAACCCTAGAGGTAGTTAGCAACATAGGATTGGTATGAAACATAAGCTAAATCCAAAATTAATTAAACACAACATTTCCGGTTGCTTGGGAATAGTTTACAGGAGTGTAATCACGTCTACGACACTATAGTAAATAAAGTACGAATCTACGAAAAAAGTAAATGCAAAAAAGGCAAAATATTTTATGAAGGTAGGAGATGAAATGGTCGAATAAGTAGACAGTTTCTTTACCTTTTTTTTTTTTTAATTCTTATAACTACGGACATATAAGAAAGCAAAAAGGGCCTGGCCAAGAGAAATACTTAGAATGTTTAATGTTAAGAAACAATCACATCTAAAAAAAAGCAAATTAAAAAATAAAATGCAGAAAACAGGAAAGTTAGACATGAGAAGTTCTTCAGAAGGCGCAATGTTGTATATTATCAATGGCAAAGCTATAAATCGACTACATAAACACTCATATTTATACGAATTTTTTTTTAAGGTAAACTTACAAAAAAATAATTACAACATAAATCACTATGCTAATTATTATAGGTTTTTCGTAACTGTAAACAACTTGCTGTTCTTCCTAACTACGTCGTTGGCATCGTACAGCTGTGATTAACCGGTAGCAAACATTTGCTTGCTTAAATTTTGACTTTATAAATTGATAATTTAGATTGTGTTTTCATTTTCCTTCTTATATCCATTATCCTTCCTAACAAGAAATTTTTAGTTGTGAACAGAATATCTCAGAGTTTAGAAAAGGCAAAAATGTATTTTAAATCTAGGAATACTGCAGACTGGCCTTTACATAGAATAATTTAAAGAAATGTTTTTTGAAAAATAAGTTTTTAAAAAGAATAAAGAGCAAAATCAAAATGTTAAACTAGCAGAAATAAACTCATATAATAGTTCGAACTTAAAATCAACAGAAATTACTATGAATAGAAACATGAGAACTAAAACGACCCTATATTAAAATGATGCTACTATGGATGAACTAGTGATGAGTGACTTTAACAGAAACCATCTATGACCAGAACCTGAAGAATTCCTTAACTTGTTCTTCACAAGTATCCCAGCCAATTTGTTCCCGATGAGGTCCTGCATAAATAGGAACAACACCTAATCTTATTGTGTCATTTACCACACTATCAGCATCTGGGGCCTTATTATTTTTTAGTCATTTTAGTACTGTCGCTAAATCTTCCTCACCAAATAAATCATCCTTCACTTCCAAGGTGTCAAAAATTTTTTCATTTTCGTTAATTCTTCCTCACAAAATAAATCTTCCTTCACATCAAAGATGTCAAAAACCTTTTCATTTTCCACTATATCTTTTCCTGTAACTCTACCCCGGTTTAGAACTTTCTCAAAATGTTTTGCCCATCTCTCTTTATTTCTTTCCTTATCACCAATTGTGGCCCCGTTTCTACCTTTAACTGAGAGAAGTCCAGATTAACCGGCACAAGTCCCTTTCAATTAACTGACACAAGTCCCTCTCAATTTATTAACATACCAGTACAATATTTTACTATTATGCCCTCTAGCTGCATCTTGTAGATATTCAGTAATTGTATCCATGCTCTCCACTTAACACCTCCTTAGTTCATATTTTGATGCTTTCTCCACTTTCTTTACACTCCTCTTATTTTCATGTGATCTATCACTCAGATAGTTCTTGTACAAGCCCATTCTCCTCTCTATTAAACATAAAGCCTTTTCAGTAATATTCCTAACTGCGTTCCTAGCTTTCTTCCCTATGACACCATCAGCAACTTCACAAATTATTTTCCTAAAATTATTTCGTCCATCAAAATCTCCAGTTTAGTATTCAACTCTTCCTGGAAATTTTCTCTCAAATTTTCATCTTGTAGTCTACTCACGTCATAACTTCCCAGAAGGTAGTTACCCTTCCTTTAATTTTTTTGGGCCCATTTTCAGATGAACCAAATTTGTTTGTCAAGTTGCATATGTGCATATGGGTCCACTCGGCCAAAGAAGTTAAGGTGACAAGCTAAAAGCTCATTCGAAAAAAAATTGCTGGTCCTTTTTGGGACCCCCCTTCTGGAAGGACTTTTGCCCTGAAACTAAATTTTTTATAGGTTAGGATTCTCTTGAATCAAGGACTTATGGATATCAGTTTCAGCCTGAATTGAGGAAAATAGTATTAGTTTTCGGCCTATTTTTGCTTCCCCCTAAAACAACCCCTTCCTGCCAAAATTCTTCTTTGGCTCCCTTGAACCAGAGAGTGATCCCTGAAAGCTTCAAGCCAATTGGAGAACCAAGAAAAAAAATATCCTCCTATTTGTTAGTGTAAAAATATCTGTGAACAATGGGCAAACTGCGTAATTTAACGTCCCTCGCCACTGGGGCTGCGTCGGTTACCTCATCTCTAGTGTCATATTTATAGAACCTCTCGACTATTCTGAGAAAAATGGGCATTTTGCGATTTTGATCGATGCCTTGGGAGGTCTGGGTGTGAGCAAGGACAAATTGGGAATGGCAGAGGAGCTTGTTGCCTTTCAGTATAATTCTAATCCTGGAAAATGTCTCTGCGATCACACCTTTCATAAATAGTGGTAAGAAAAAAAAACAAAAAAAAAAAAAAAACAAACAAAAAAACAAAACAAGGAAGATACTTTGCTTTTTACTAAGCCAACACTAGTACGATCTAATGTCCGAGCTTATCTAATGTCCTTTTACTGGGCACATTATTGTTCAACCAACTGTGAGGAGGGGGAGATATCCATCAAGGTCCTTGCTACAGAGGAACAGACCGTTTTCGTACAAGGTTATATCACAAATATTGCTGATTTAGCTGATACTTGAGCAATTATAGGGGCCAGCCCGGCCCGGGGGGGGGGGCAAAAGCTCAAAAAGAGCGTGAAGAAGAGGCAGAACTGTGAGGAGGGGGAGATACCCATCAAGGTCCTTGTTGCTGAGGAATAGAAACAGTTTTCGTAAAAGGTTATATGACAAATATTGCTGATTGAGCTGATACTTGAGCAATTACAGGGGCCAGCCAGGCCCAGAGGGGGGAGGGGGGGGGGCAAAAGCTCAAAAAGAGGCAGATAATTTTTATTTTGGCATTAGCTATTTTCTAAGATAAACAACATGTCTAAATAAGGCAAGTGTCTGGGAGCCAGAGGTCCAGTCATTACTAGCAGAATCAAACCCACTGAAGCGACTTAATCCTCCTCCAGATTTTACTGCTAGCTACGCAGCCAAATAAACAATAAATAATAGTTTAGAAAAGGAAAAGATATAAACGTCTTTGGCAAAACACAATGGAGTGTTATTACTATGGCAATTCTGTTATAACAAACAGCCACAGAATGGAAGCACCAAAATTACCCCAAACCCAAAGAGAAAAAGAGATAAAAAGCAGAAATTCCGTTTAAACATTAAATAAGAAAAACCGAGACGATGCCCAACGTTTTGGCGTGGTATTTACAGGTTTTGAAAGGAGTAATTTTTTTTTGGACGGGCAAAAAGTGTCTTAGTATGACTGATGCACTATGATATCTGATCAATTGTCCAACAGATTGTACTATCAGGTCGAAAAAACTTACTACAAAAGAACTGACTTAGCAAAGAGCAAACAGTGGCTTGTCTCTTATCTATAACTATGGTTTTTATATAATTATTTTGTTTTGCCAGCCTTATCATATGCAACGCATGGTCACAGAAACAGAGGGAAAGCATTTGATCAAAATTTAAAAGGTTGTACGCAGAATGTGTCTCGTTTTATAACATGCACTCTCAGAAACAGAGACAGGTCCAAAGTAGGAGTCTGCACCCCGGTACATTTCCCACATCCTAAATTTACATGATGTACTGTTGTAGGCATGTTGTACACTATTAAGTAAAAAAAAATTCGGAGATCAATTAGGGAATGGTCTAAAATAATTGAATGTTAATAATTGAAAGTCATCAAGATTACAGCATGACTGTTCAAATTTCAAAATCATATGCATGTATTCCCCAAATTCTTTTAAATTTGGCTCTTTAAGAATTTCTGAGGTATTTAGTAGAAAACAAAAAAATGAGTCTAATATTTCAATAATGAAGTATGAAAGCACGGTTCATAAGCCGTGTTTCATTTCCAATAAAGCTAATATTTTTATATTTCTGAGCTATTTGGTAACAGATCTCAGGCTAATATTGTACTACATAACAAAAGTCCAATTACAGCAACGACATAGATCAAAACAAGATAATGTACATAGTAAATTGAGTTTGATTTTTGTCTAAGTTAATTCCAAGGATTTTGTTTAGCTTTTTGATTACATATCTAAGGCCAATATTGAAATGAAGAAGTTCAAAATCAAAGCATAGTAAGCAGCATACATATTTCATAAATTTATTTTCGATTTACACCAAAGTTATTAATGAGCCTGCTAACTTCTAATGTGAGGCTAATATTGTAACACAGAAGTGCAAAACAAAACAATGTAGGATCAGATCTCCAAATACAATGGAAAAAAAAGCACAACTGTTCTTATCACAGCTACCATTATTACTCATACCATAACCAAATCTAACACCACGAATCTCAGCCCGACCCTTGTCAATACGACTGGTTGGACCAGAAGTACTCCCACCGAGATTCTACTATTAATTTATACTAACTGCTATTAATAATAAAAACTTATTAGCTAATACTGCTACTATTAATATATAAAACAGTGTCAACAAAAAACAAACAAAGCATCATTAAAGAAAATGAAAATATTCTTACGAAAAAGAAAGGAACCGCAAAAATAATAGCAAGAAGCTCCATGGTTCCAACTGTATCCCCTTTGTAAATATGCTTGATTGATAGGTCATTACAATAAAATCCCGCAGTCTTGGCTGGTATCACTCCGGAATATGTACATACGAGCAATATTATCACTGAAAAAGAATTGAAACAAAATAAATTATTATTATTGCTTACTTGATTGTAGTCTTCTCAATGATTCTTAACCAAGGAGAAATCCAATGTTTTTTCTTTGAAATTTCAAAGATCGGAATTTCTTTGAAATTTCAAAGATCGAAATTCCTTTGAAATTATACAACTTTCATTTCATTCATTCCGGAAAATCTTCACGATCTGGTTTAACATAAGCAAGTGTCATTGAAGAACTTTACACTCAAGCAGCATGTACAATGACAGAACACATTGGCACACGAATTATAACTTGAGAGCACCATACTGCGCGGGATTACTAGATGGCCATATCTATTTTCATGTTAACAAAAAAATGGATATAGGTGTGTGGAAAAGAAAGCATCATCTGGAAGTAGTAGTAGTAGTACCTGTCATTGCACGGATGGAAATTTCCCGCCAAAGCTAAAAATGTTATTTTGTCGGTCAATGCATTCTGTAAACCTAAATTTCACATTATATCTTAACTTAATAATCTACTACATTTTTAGTGACTAACATTCAATCACTTTGGACAACTAAATAAATTATGATGGGTCGAAAAATGTGCAACATATCTATGCGCAGAAAGCCCCTTGAGAGGATCCCTCCTTTTGGACATCCAATTAGATGAATTAAAAATCTTACACTGACAGTGATCAGAGACTGGGCTGTAGTACTTTCTAAACAAAAAGGGAAATGCCTTCCATATATTATTTATTCCTTCCCGTCTTTCTCCCCGGCCACTTCGTATGGAACAGGTGTTCGTCGAAACTTGTGAGGGGGCTCATTCGGTTGAAAATTGCAAGTAATGATGCAGTTTTTTAAGAACTGAGTGTGATCGGAGGACAATTAGCCCCAATGCCATGTCCTTCTTATCTATCTCTTTGTATACTCCAAGACATCTGATAAAAATGACAACCATTTTGTTCAAAATTGTCGAAAGATCCGATGAATATGCCTCCAGGAATGAAAAGACCCCAATAGCCTCTGGGACAAGGGCCGAAGATTCTGCAAATTACAATTTGTTTACAGATAGGTTTTATAGGTAATATAGAGATAGGCAAAGAGGTCCGAATAAGAGTCAAAAATCATTTTTACCAATTCGCTCAAAACTTATATTTTTAAGCCTCTAGTCAAGGGGACCCCAATGCAGAAGGAAAAGTCGAAAAAAAATATTAGTTTTGTCAAAACGGGAACTAGAGGGCAATCAGCCTCCCTCAGGTACCATTTTCTGACACCCAACCTCCTCTAATCATAGGCAGCGCGCTAGCGCTGCCTAAGCAAAGAACGATGTGGGCACAATGTGTTTTTTCTCCACCCGGGCACTTCGTATCGAAGGAGTTGTCGTAGAAACTTCGAAAAGGGCTCATTCGATTGGAAATGGGAGCGGCTAGTGCCCTTTTTAAAAGTCGAAAGTGATTGGAGGGCAACTGGCCCCCC